>OY987265.1:17850593-18141786 GCA_963920665.1 Straminergon stramineum | reverse complement strand
GGGAATCCAGTCCATTATAGGCTGGTTCCCAATTTCTGGCAGCACAAGGAACAATGCAGGGAACAACCCTTTTTTTAGAAACAACTGAAATGGATTTTTTTTTCTTCTTGAAACACATGGACAATTTCCATTGATAGAGGAAAGGTACAGTGAACCAAGGGAGCCAGTCCCCGGCGAAATTTTTTACATTTTCAGACAGCAACAAAATCCAACCCAAAACCCCACTAAAACCTACAAAAGAGCACAACCCAGGAGGAAAAACCACCAACCCTAGCCACTCAATTAAATTGACCAATCTTGGGATGCCTAACTTCCATTGAATGAAATGGAATTTCATTGCAAAGGCAAAGTCCAAGGCCACCAGCCACAAGTGGCCTGGGGAGAGGAACAACAAGAGAAGAGAATGCAGGGAACAACCTTGAAATGGGCTCTTGAAGCCCTCAATTCTCTCCTCTAATGTCTGAAATTGGAAGATTCGGTTCCCTTCCTTTTGTCAAATCTAGGAAATGGCCCTGATTTTTTGCTCTTTTTCTTGTTATTTTTTATTTTTCTCTTTAATTTATTACCGACTGCCTTGTGGGAATTAAACTGGCAACTGAAGGGGGAGCTGGTCAGCAGGATTCGTTTTCCTTGTTTTGACGGATGCAATTGAGGGCAGAGAAATGATTTCAATGCAGAGGAGGATTAGAATTAGTTCAGTTTCGGTCGGGGACAGTCTGGGGCTTCAGTTTCCAAGCCAGTATTTTTTAATTTTTTAATTTTTTAATTTTGAGAAGGATCCTAACTTATTAGTGAATGTGAAAAGTGAATGACACTCGGCATGTTTTCACTGTAAACCCTAAAGTTCGTTCCTTGAGTATGTTTTCACCCAAAACGCTCCAAAACTGCCATTTTTAGTACAAGTACTGAAAAATTTAGAAAAGAAAACATATTTGGACACATGACACTGTAGGATCTTGTATTACGTTCGTTGGAGAAGATAAAGAAAAAAAAATTCAGAAATTTCCACCATGTGGATTGTAAGATTTTAGTATTGGAATGGACAAAAATCCCTTTTTTGGCTATGCAAAAACCATGGCAGCTGCACTTCACAAGGTCACATTTGTATGAAAAAATGTCTAAAATGGTGGGTCTTTTTTGGATTCATTCTTTAAGGCAAGATGTTTACATGTTTGAAAATTTTCAAATCATTTGGACTTGTACAACATGTAGGAAAAAAATAGTTAGTAGAAAGAAGGAGAGAATGATTCAATATACAAAATTGTTAAGAATTTAGTTATGGAATTGGAAAATGCCAATCCCAATGGTTGTAATGTTGTAATAAACAAACCTATGATTTATTTATTTTTGAAAATATTGAATATTGAGTTAAATAAAGGACTTCAACATTTATTTTAGAATAGAGAATCCATAACTATCCACAAACTAAACTCCTCATAACTTTCATCTCATTGATCAAAATGGAATAATTCAAAGCTTTTCATGTATATATAAATCTAAAAATATAATTTCAAATTTTTTTTCTTATGAAAATGATTTTTAAAGATTTTTTTGGAGTTGCCAAGGTTGCCCACCAAGCAATGAAAATGACATATTATACAAAAACTTTTTAACAATTTAGTCAAAAGTTAAGAAAAAATTTGGGCCTTAAAGCTACTCCTTGTCCCCATGTTGTGTGAAAAATTCAAAGAAAAAAAAAAAAAATCTGTTTGTAGTTAGCGACTAAAATCTCTATGTTGCCAAAAAAATGTAGTATAGGTCTTTAGGGGTTAAAATTATTTAAGAAAATATGTACTTTATTTGGATAGAAAAAATGTGTATATACTTGTATCAAAATAGATTTAAAGAATCCATGTACAAGATAAAAAAATAAATTTTCTTCTATACACATGATAATTACCCAAACTGGCAAATAATGGGGTTTTTAAGGGATAGTGGCATTCAATGTGACAAAGTCTTGAAGTGAAGTATCCTTGTTTCATTTTTATTTCATTTTTTGAAGTTTAGAGTTTCAATTATTAGTGTCACCAAATATATGGGATAATTAGCACTTGTATCAACAACCATATTGTATCTACATTTGTACTTCTCTCTCTATGCCTATCCATATTTATACAAGTGTAAGTATTCCTATGTATGTATTTGTATCCGCATTTGTAACAATATACAACAAAATTGCTTAGGTGGATCCTTCATTTTCATTTTAGTATTTATCTCCCAATTGATCCCCCAACTTTTCAACAACTTGTAGTTGGGGATTTTTAAAGGATAGGGGGCACTTACAATGTGAAAGAGCTCTATGTGAGTCGTAATTATTCCAAATATTTTGAACTCTCAATTATATCTTTATGGATTTTTATATCAAATATTATAAATACAAGCGATTGCAAGAAACACTTGTCCTATTTTTTGTGCCCTTAGTCTAAGACAAGTGGTTTTTTTATCCATAATGTCTTTTGCATCATAAGTGAGATTTAAATGAAATTCAAAATAAAGGTACACGTGGTAGTTTCAGAAATTAAGTAATTTTTTTAATTTAAAAATATTATTTTCTTATTTTTAAATATACCCTCCTCCTAAGTGGATGTTCACTATGGCCATTTGAAATTTTTTAGTACTATTTTTGATCCCAAAATGCTAATTCGAAGCTCAAAATTGGTCTTTCACAATTTCTACTAAAGTTTCAAAAGCACTCAAAGATTTTCTAAAAATAGTAAATTTTCCTCTTTCCACGTGTGCTCAAAGTGCCCTACCTTTTGCAAGTGCAAAGAACTCGATTTTTTTTCACAAAGATGAAAATGGTCAAGAAGGAGCATCTTCAAGTTAGGAAAAAGAATTTTTTTAAAAATTTTTAAATTTTAAATATTTTACTATTTTCTAAAAATCAAATATCAAAGTATCCATTCTCTTGGTATTTTCCATTGAGCTTTTTTGTGCATAACTAGAAGCAATTAATTTTCTAGGTTTGGATTTTTAGAGACATACTATTTAGAATGTTGTACAAATCATCCATATTTTATTTCATTTTTAAAAAATTATTCCAAAAGTCACAATATTGACTAAAATAAGCCATTTTGAGCCAAAAACAACAAATATTACTCACAATGACACATATAACTTTAAAAATGTCTCTTGATACACAAATGATTAGTCTTCATGGATTGAGCTAGACTAATCTAATAGAACATGTTCACCAGCAATAATTGTAGAGTTTTGAATAACATTGTGGAATATTATAAATGACAATATTACAAATTTTGGTATTGCACCCCACCAACATCTCAACAATGACAAACTTGTCAAGTTGCATTGAACTAATTGTACAAAAAAACGAGAAAGAAACTTGTTATGGAAATGCAACGAGAGTTTGGCTTCAAATGTTGGAATGTTTTAGTCATATACTCCAATAAGGTTAGGAAAGTTCATTGACACCTAATGCAAGAACAACAACCTGCTACCCAAGTTGAGTAGTCCAAGAGAGTCGGACTTGTCCCCCCCCCTTTCAAATTTTCCAATTCACACCTTTCCTTCCCAAAAATTAAGATTAGGAAAGTTATCACCATAGTTGGAACCTGTAAGCATGTTCTTAAAGAGAAGTGCAAACTCTATTGTACTTTTTAAAGGTAAAGCATGGCATCCACAATCGATCTCTTCAAGCCTACCAAACTCATCAATGACTATAATAGATATTTCAAAGAACATGCCACCAAATCCTAGATAGGGGACACCGTTAGAATCCAATCGAATTATAGACTTTATACTTTAGGTAAAAAATGATCGAAAATGCTTCTAGTTGTTGTTAACGGATACCATATCTCTCCTTCAATATCATTGCTATCTTTGTTGAGAAAGATATCCAAATATATGTCCAAAGTCACATGGACATAATATTCTTAAAGATGAAGATTCTAGTATCCTTTCTTCATAGAATTCAAAAAAATTCTACATGGAATTTTCAACAGTAAAAGGGCACCCCCAATATATGGTAGGCAAAGGGACACACACTAAAGTTCAAGACTTTTCTGGAATTATTTTACAATAAATACCGAAGTATGAGTCCTGTATCACGGTGTGAAATTGTATACAAGTATGTGTTTCAAAAAAAAGAAAAAATTGTATACAAGTATCATCAGTTCTGTAAGCTTATTAGCATGGGTTTAGAAAGTCTAAACAGATTTGACTTAACTTAAGTTATCTACATGATTTGATGAAGATGTTTAAGTTATCAACATACTATTATTTTTTAATTTTTTTAAACCCAGAGTATCAACATATGATTCTCTCAAGTTATTGATTTATTGATTCAACTCAGGCACCTTTCAAAATGAGTGCTACAATACTGTGTAACTTAGTACCTCTCCGGAACTATTAATTAAACCACACTAATAACCTCCACTTCTCTGTCATTGTCTCCTGAACAAAAGTGTGTCAAACATTCATATTTTTTTTTATCATTCTCTACATCTTTCTACTTACTATTTTTTGTCCTATATGTTGCACAATTTCAAATGATTTGAAAATTTTCAAGCATGTAGCCAACTTCACTTGAAGAATGAATCTAAAGAAGCACCACCATTTTGGAAATTTTTTCATACAAATGAAACTTTGTGAAGTGCAAATTTTTTCATACAAATGTGACCTTGTGAAGTGCAACTGCTAGGATTTTCATAGGGCCAAAAAAAAGATATTTGTCACTTCAAATGCTAATATCTTACAATATACATGGTAGAAATTTCAAATTTTTTTTCTACATCTTCTCAATCTAGTGTACTGCAAGATCCTATGGTTATATGTGTCCAAAAATGGTATTTTTCAAAAATTTGGTACTTGTATTAGAAATGGCAATTTTTGAGAGTTTTTGGTGATAACGTAGTCAAGGAACTTTAGGGGTTAAACCACACTAAGTTAATAACCTCCTCTTCTTTGTCATTGATTGTTGAACAAAAGTATGTCAAACAAAGATTTAGACATACATGCAAGTTTTCCTTTCTTTGATTTGTCTTTTTTTTTAAACCTTGAGTTTATTCTAAGAAAATAGCTAAGAATTTTGATCTATTTTTGCTAGGAGTAGTAAGAGCATCTACACCCGTTCTCCTGCTAAAATTTAGAGTTTGGATGTCCATCCTAAGCCCCCACTCATGACCTTGCAACAATCGAAAAGTAAGTTGGCCCTTCATAAATTGGCTAGGCCACTCAACAATTATGGGGGTGTTAGTTTGCTTTGTGGAGCTTAGATTTGTAAGAATCTATCCTAAGATAACCACACCTAAAATCAACTACTCTTGAAAACTTGCCCCTACTTTTGAAGGGAGACTAAACATTAAGGATACTCAAAATGGTGAGCATTAGAAGAACAAATGTAAGGCGGAGTTGGGTGTCATTTTGGATAGTGAATGGTTGTATTTATAGTATTGAAGAGTTGGCACCCTTGCAAGTGGTTGATTTTGGGTACACTTTCTTTTATAGTTTAACCCTTAAAGTTCTTTGACTATGTTATCACTAAAATAACTCAAAAACTGCCATTTCTAATACAAGTACCAAATTTTTGAAAAATATCATTTTTGGACACATATAACTGTAGGATCTTTTACTAAACTAGATTGAGAAGATGTGGAAAAAATTTCAAAAATTTCCACCGCGTAGATTGCAAGATATTAGCATTTGAAGTGACAAATATCCTTTTTTGGGCCTTGTGAAAAAACGGGCAGCTTCACTTCACAAGGTTACATTTGTATGAGAAAATGTCCAAAATGGTAGTGCTCTTTAGATTCATTCTTCAAGCCAAGTTGCCTACATGCTTGAAAATTTTTAGATCATTTGGAATTGTGCAACATATAGGAAAAAAATAGGAAGTAGAAAGATGTAGAGAATGATCCAAAATACTAGATGGTTAACAATTTATTAATGGAATTGAAAAATCCCAATCCCAATGGTTGTAATGTTGTAATAAACAATCTACATCTTATTTTTTAAAATTTTTTTCAAAAAATATTGAAAATTGAGTTAAATAAAGGACTTCAAAGTTTATTTTAGAGAAGAGAATCCATACTTGCTCACAAACTAAAACATCTCATAACTTTTGACTCGTTGATCAAAATGGAATGATTCAAAGCTTTCTATGTATATATAAATCTAAAAAACCAATTTCAAATTTTTATTTTTGAAAAAAATGATTTTTTCAGATCTGCCCAGACTGCCCGAGTTGAGAAACAAACTACATATTAGGCCATAACTTTTGACTCATATTTTCAAACGCCCTAAAATTTAGTGCACATGAAAGATATTCCTCGTCTACACCTTCTATAAAAGTTTGGGCCAAAAACATGGAAATCTTTAGTCACACGTACCTGCCTAAAAAAGTTATGTTGCCCCAAAACACACATTGGCCCTTTAGGGGTTAATTTCTTCTCTATGACATAATTTGATACTTCTAGTGTCATTTCTTAATGTTCATGAACTGGATTTTTTTTAATTTAATTTTTGAAACACATGGACAATTTCCATTGCAAGGGGAAACAATACAAAGAACTAGAGGACAACTCCTTGGTGAGATTTTTATATTTCAATTGGATTTTGGCATCACCAACATAACACTTTTAGCCTCCTACACGTGAATTTTTTTTTAACTAATTTGCAATGCTTCCTATAATAATGGAACCACTTGCATTTTGATTCTTAATCCTTCACTAATGTGTGAAAATTGTTGTTCATTTCCTAAAACATATCAAGTATGCCACAGAGCTTATTCTTGCCATTCTTGGTGTAATTACCTTACAACCCAAGAAATTGACTCAGAAATGAGCTCCTTGTCTCTTTCTTGGTTGGAAGGCATATGCTCTCCCAAGGGAGACATGGGATCAACACATGTCTAATCTTGGGCCTCCATTGTGTGCAAAGGATGAGGTAACAAAGCTAACCTTCCAAATTGAATCTTTCCCTTGTCCTCTTAATCTAGTTTTGTGTGTAGTTTCTCTCGAGGAAGGGTGTGAACATTCTAAGTTAGTTTGTTTTTGTTTCTTGGGAAACAAATGGCTAATTTCTTCCACTGTATAAAAACAAACTGGTTAAAAAATAAATAAAAATCCATGGAACCAAGGACAGTCATCACAGTAGTACATCATCACAACACATAGTCACACAACTTAGTGACCTTCCATTACTCACATAGCTCTAGATGTCCCTTAAGGTAACTCAGCCTATGACATGCACAACTCTGAACATGCCTATTGCAGTTCCAAAAATTCTTGTGGTGTATATGTGTCTTGTAAAATGTACCACACAAGAAGAAGTGGGTCTGCATTAAGCTTGTCCAGAGTTGTGCCTGTCATAGGCTACGTTACCTTATAGTTTGCTGAACTTTTTTTATTTTTTTTTCCAAGGCTTGTGTCAATTCAAAAATAAGGGGCATTCACTGAACTTTTAACTTAGTACATGGCTCATGACTTTGTGGACAATCCAATGAATCCATGTACTAAGTGAGGGAGGGTTAATATAACTTCAGTTTAATTGACCGTAAATCTAACATCCTAACTTTATTAACGTTGCACTTGCCTGTAAAATCAATTGGAAGATTTAATGAATTGACGACTGCGTGGTGGCATATCTTAGCGAGGACAGGACAGTACCAACATCCAACTGAAAGGAGGCGAAATTTGGACTGATGGTGATTAGACAGTGCACTAAGCTTACATTAAGTTAAAATGACTGCCACTAAGATTTGATACTCAAAGGAACTTGATCTCATAAATTCTGGAAGTGAAGGTCAGTCTCATGGAGCATGGTACTAAGCTTAACTTAATAAGATTAAAATATTTATTTTATATTTATTTTTAAAACACATGGACTCATTAAGATTTTTTATTTATTTTAAACCCGGAGTCTATTGGCTTAATAAGATTTTGATAAACTTAACAACTGTTGGATTATTAGCAGCAGTAAGTTACTTGGCATTAGCTACTTGATTAACTGCAAAAGTAAGATAGCAGGAGGTGGTTGTTAACCCCTCTGCAGCCGGCACAGCCCTTTTAATAAAAACTAAGAAACTCAAAACGTGGCTCCATAACCCCTCAAGGCCCAAGCACTTTTTCACAAGTTTGAACTTCTTCTTTTGACACAAATGAAATGGAATTTTATTTTTTTTGTTTTTTGAAACAAATGGGAGAACCCACTGTCAATAAAAAATGAAACAGAATTTCATTACAGAGATAAAATTACAGCGCCTGCCAGCCACAAGCTTGGCAGGAGGGAAAAAAGAAAAAAGCACAGACCCACATTGCCCACCCAACCCAGATCAAAAGCCCAACATCAAGTTTGAACTTTGATTGACAATATGCATTGTACATCAAGCTTATTACATGATGTCAATTGTACTTTTGAACATCCCCATTGAATATGAACACCATGATATAAAATTCCCTTAGATATACTTCTTCTAATGTAGGAAAATGAAGCTATAACTTTGACTTGTTGAACAGTTCAGAGGCCCTCCAAAGGATCAAATGTGTCCTCACATAGTCTGGAAGCCCAATTCGAAGTGTTGTAACTTTTGCATCCAATGTCTGAATTTAATAGAATTTGTTGGGAAATTTGTGTCCTCTCTTCTTATTTGTGTGGTAAGATTTTCAGATCAATCCAAATTGTATTGATTTTTTGAAAGTCATTCAAAGTTCCATGGGTCCATTTGAGTTCACCAAAGTGCATTTTGACGGCTGCAACTTCAGGGGCTTATATCTCCTTCATCTAGTATTTGTTTTCAATAAATAAAAAATTGGGCTATGTTTCCCTTAAAGCCTAGTTAGTGTGAAAAAAATGTCCTATCAATCCAAGTTGTTTTGAATGTTTAGAGGCAATTCAAAGTTCAAATCTAAACATTTTTGGATTACAATGAACTTTGGGAAAGTTGCTCATAATAATGTAGTTTGTATGGTTAGAATTCCACATCAATCCAAGAAGTTATGAGTGACTAAGAAGCATTTTAGTAGAAGGAGTTTCAACCATAGATTGAAGTGTTTTTTGCAATTTTTCTTTGCATTTTTTTGACATTTCAAAGCCATTTTGTGGACACAATGAGTTAGTCAAATGATATTTTCTTTCACCAATGTGTTTGTTTGTTTGTTTTGAAACACTTTACAATTTAAAGTTTTTTCATTTGAGTAGGTTTAGAAATCGAATTTCACCTCAAAATGTGTTTCTTGAAAAATTTCAACATCCTTTTTTAGCACTAAAACATTCTAATCTACAATCTATACAGCCAAATGACTCCAAATTTGATTCATGTCTTCTACAACACGTACACTACAAGATTGTATGGTTGAGATTTTTGTACCTTAGTGACATTTAGACCTAGAACACTTCAAAAGCAGTGATGTTTTTAAACCCAGAAAGACCTGAGGCCTTTAATATATTTAACCCTTAAAGGACAATTGTGCATGAATTTGAAAGAATTGAAATTTTAGTTAGGTTATTATAAAGGTAATATTGAATGTATTTTTTTTTAAATTTCATATGGTATGGACCAATCCGAAATTTTTTTCACTTTGCCAAGATGGGCAATCACTTAAAATTTGATGAAGCATTGTATTTATACTTTCTTCCATCTTTTGGACCAAAGAATACTTCACAATCATATTCATGCACTTTTTCATCAAAATTTGGCAACTTCATAAACATTTTTAATAGAGTTGGAAAAAATTTGGCAAAAAAATATTACTTTTATTTAGTGAAAAGTAGAAATTTATTTTTAAATGGTACAATTCGGCCCCTTGGTGCCAAAAAAGGGTTGGTGGGTACTTGTATCCATTTGGCAAGTTGATTTTTGACCAAGTGTGTGTCTAAATTAAAAGTTACATTAATGCAACAAATGGGTAAGAGGCAACCTCAAATAGCCATGAGCAACTTATACTAAATTCCTATATTCTACTTTCAAAATTTGACAAGCGTGTACCTAATTTGATATAAGGTGTAGTTATAATAAAATTGAACTAATGATTAATACAAAAATCTTGCTCCAAAAGTAATTATAGCTAGTCTATAAAACTTGTTTGGCATTACCGACGAGACCCTACCTTCAACAACTGTTAATATTCTTGCAATCTATACAATCAAAATTCCTACAATCTATTCTATTCATTCTGATACTAGATTTGTACAATTTTGAACAATTCAATTTTAGATTTTGTTTTCCTTCATATTATTCTCAATGAACTAGACAAATTCATGCATAATTTTGAAAAATTATGCATGAAAGACACCAATCATTCTAAGGTAAAAAATGTGTAAGTGTCTTTTGTAAGAAAATCATTTGCACAAGTATGATCCACTGGAGTTGTTGTAGTCACAAATTAAAGTCACAAGTAGGATTTGACAAAGATTAAAGAAAATTTCAAGGATTAATTTGGAAGTTTTATGATTTTGTGAATTTTATTAAATTAAATCGAGCTTCTGATTTTATTTACAAAAGTTAGAGACATTTGAAAAGCATCAGTATCAACTCATTTACATTTGTTTTATTATAACTTGAATAGTTTTATAATTATTGTCATTGATACCTTGTTTCATTCAAGCAATTAGAGAGAGAGAGAGAGAGATGTGAATGAGATCATTACAATAGCATTTTGGCTTATTAGGAACAAAATAATCTACTTTTTGAAGCACCGAGTATCAAAGAAATCCTTAATGGGAGTTTCAGTCTTTTAACAAAATAGGCAAGAATAAATTTAAATATAATAAATATGAGAAATTATTGTTACCAAACTAGGCTATAATTATAACATTTGATGTAGTATGATTTTTTTCACATGACCTCAAAATGAATGAAAAGTTTTGATTTGTACTTTATTATTGTCATTGTAGATAAGTAACTATGAATTTTTTAGTTTAAATGTTATTTATTGAATTTATGCCATACAAATAACTTTGAGGAAAAATCAAGTTTTGATCAATTTTGAAATGAATTTGTTGAAAAAATATATAAAGAGAGAACATAAGATTCATTTGAAAAAATCTAAAGTCATATATTAAAGGATTTTAAAATTGTATACTTTGTAAATTGTTACTACAACAAATCTCCAAATTTGTATAGTTATAATCTAATGTCTATCAATAAAAATTTAGATAACAAAAATTTGATAGTGTTTTTCCTCATATTTCTATTTCAATTACTATAGTGTAATTTCATGAAGATATTTCACTACTTACCAATTAGTTGTTATGCTTTGTTTATCTTTAAATAATCACCATGTCATAGTGTTCTTGAGGGGATACTCAAAAAAACATCCAAGGTAAAGAAAGCTAGTTTGGCTACCATGATTTATACTTGAATGCATTTCTTAGATGATCAAGCATGCTTTAAGTATTCATTTACACCATGATTTAGAGTTAGGGAGTTCCAAATGATGTGGGATAATGACATGTTTCAAAGTATCTATGATCATATCCATGTAGCCATATACACATCTATGTATTCATATTTATATGTCCATATCTGAGTACACTTATACATATGGGATATGTTTGTCATTTTTGAATTTCAATATTTTGACCTCCAACTAATTTTCCTTGAAATGTCCAAGTGTTTTTAAGAAAACAATCATTACTAGTGTTTAATCAATATGTATGTCCACCTCATATTTAGTGCCAATGTACTTCTTCAACCTTTGCAATAATAATAGAAAAAGTGCATAAATGCATAGGTATACTTAAAGTAGAAATATCAATACAATCATATATTGCATTAAAATTAGAAGATTGTTAAAATTTTTTGGTATGTGATCATGATTAATTTAAAATTTAAAATTATCTTAAAATATTATTATTTTTCAACAAATTATATATTTTTCACTTAGATGTAATTATTAATTTAAATAAACTACTTTGGATTTTAACTAGCAATGTACCTTCATATTTGTTTTGCCTCCCAAAAGAGGTATCTACAATATTATCTAATTATTTTTCATACAATCGAACCTCTAATTAAGTCTTAGGGGGGCATTAGTGTGGATTTTAGAAAGATGTGTGTGTCCAAACATAGGGTGACATTTATGCTTGGCAACTAAAAATTAAAAAACACTATAAATAAAGAGGGTTTAAAAATCCTATGAAAAAATAATCTTAAAAATATTAGAATTTCAAACAAGTCACTTATAGGCCCCTAAAAAATACCCCCGAAAATACCCTCAAACACTTATAGTCATCAAATACAAAGAGTGACCTCCCTAAGAATTAGGCCAATTATAATATTTTAAAAGATGAATGGATTCTAATTTGTACCTTGAGTGAAAATAGATTTTTTTAGGCAATTTCAAATTTCCCAAGTCTCTATTATATATATATATATATATATATATATATATATATATATATATATTCAAAATCATTTTTGAAAATGATATGATTTAAAGACTATAATTCTATTTTATTTAACTACTTTTATAATCAGTTCAAAAAATGACATCTAAACATGATTTTACTGACAAAGTGATACAAAGTTATAAAACTAAAATTTTGGTCACCTATTGATATTTCTCTTTAACTTTGAAGTTATCATGTAACGGATGTGATTTAAAAAATTACAATATATTTCAAATCCTCATGAAAATAAACATTAATAAGAAGTAAAAAAAGAAACTTCTAGTCATTTGTAGAGAGAACATCAAATGGAAAGAGAAACTACAAATAAAAAAACTAAATAATTCATAATTCTACTATAGAATTAACAAATGTCAATACAAATTGTATGAATGCTCAAGAAAGAAATCTACATCCCACAAATTTTAAAATTAAAAATTGCCTCCAAGTTGATCTTCCAAAGAATTTTTTAACCTACTCCATGCTATCAATCCATAATGCAAGATTCCATGTAACCTTCACCTTACCAATGACAATGGAATATATTCAATCTTTTTCTTGCAAAGTTTGATCCCCTAAACACCCTAGGGGACCAAAAGTGTCCTCACATAGTTTCAAGTCCAGTTCAACTTTTGCATCCGATGTCCGAATTCAATAAAACCTATTGGAAAATTTGCACTCTCTTTTCTAGTTTGTGAGGTAAAAGTTTCAGATCAATCCAAGCTGAAATGATTTTTTGGAAGCCAATCGAAGTTCACAGGTTCTATAAGAGTTCACCAAATTGCATTTGATGGCTGCAACTTCGGGGGCTTGTATCTCCTTCATCTAAAGTTTGTTTTCAATAAAATTTGTTGGGTTTTGTTCCCCTTGAAGTCTAGTTATTGTAGTAGAATTTTCATGTCAATTCAAGATGTTTTGAATGTGTGGGAGCAATTCGACGTTCAAAATCCTGACATTTTCTAATTAAAGTGAGCTTCATCGGCTTGTTTCTTCTTCATACAGTGTCTGTTCCCAATAATTTTTTGGGAAAGTTGTGCATACTAGTCTAGTTTGTGTGTCTAAAATTTCATTTCAATCCAAGAAGTTATGAGGAACTGAGAAGCATTTTAGTAGAAGGAGGTTCAGGTTTTGATGTGATTTTTGCAACTTTTCTTGCTATTTTTTGACTTTTCAAAGCCATTTTGTAGACACAATGAGTCCATTGAATGATATTTTTTTCACCAATGTGTTTGCACAATGGTTATAAATCACTTTATAGTTTAAAGTTTTTTCATTTGAGTAGGTTTAGAAATCGAATTTCACCTCCAAATGTGTTTCTAGGAAAATTTTAGCATCCTTTTTCAACACTAAAACATTATAATCTTGCAATCTACAAGGCCAAATGACTCCAAATTTGATTCATGTCATCTATAACATGTACACTACAAGATTGTATCTTTGAGATTTCTATACCTAAGTGGCATTTTGATCTATAAGACTTCAAAAGCAATGATGTCTTTAGCCCCCCCCCCCCCCCCCCCCCAACCTTTGGCTTTTAGGGGTATTAGCAATTGATGACCTAAATAATTGATAATTCTATTGTATTCAAGTATTTCACTTGCTATTAAGAAATTATTTTGCTACCACAATGAACTTTGGCATTGGGTCTCCAATAAATGGATTTTTTATTTGTGTTCATCCTTGAATAACTTTTCTATGTATGAAATATGTATAAAATTTCCTTCTAACATAAGAAAATCAAATTTTGAATGCAAAAAAGAATTTAAATTGGATATGAATTGGAATTCTATTTTCTTGAATTTAATTTGTAAAAGAAAAGGAGGTTAATTTGACAGTAGATAGGTTTGGATGATATAGCAAGGTATATCTCCTTCTACTTTTAAGTGCAGATAATGCATTAATCTAACAAGTGAATATCTGATTCATTGAGCATTTAAGACAAAGAATGACAAACAAGACTAGATTGCAATAGTATGAGAATGTGTAGAAGAAATTTCAAAAACTTGGATTGCATAGTTTTCAAGGTATTAGCATTTCAAGTGAAGAAATCTGATTTTTTTTTCTACCTTGCTTGATTGTACTATAAGATTTTAAATCATCACAACTTAAAATATTTGGCACCACAAATTTTGAATTAAAATTTTTTAATGTTGAATAGTTGAGAATCTAGGAAAAAAAACCTATGAAAAACATCTTGACTCGCATTCCTTTATAAATTCTTTTGTAGAAGTGGGTACAAGATGGAAGGAAAAACTAAATCCTTAATTGCTCTAAGATGGAATTGAAACACATTGATGTTAATGGTAAGATTCTTTTAGCGACCAAATTGAACCAAATTATTATTTTTTTTGAAAATTGTGAAAATTGAGTTCAAAATGAATCTAATACATTATTTTCTCAAGTAGATGCAATGGATGCTTGCATAACAAAAAACTACATAACATTACATTACTAATCCAAATGTAATGATTCTGCAAATAATTCCAAGCTTTTTATATAGACAAAAATGTATTCTATTGGAAAAAAAATAATTCCAATTTATTGTTTTTTTCTCTATTTGGAAAACTATTTTAGGGGCTAGGATAGAATAACTATTGTTTCCATGTAACATTGAAATATAAATTATATTTCTATGAAGTTAATACATTTTTTATCTTAAGAAATCATGTCAAAAATTGAAGTCACATGAGACTATTTGAAATCCCAAGTGTCCCTTGAGGGGATTTTGGAACTTGAGGAGTTAATCCAAATATATCTCCAAATGTTTTGTATTTGGTTGAATTTCAAATTTCAGTCAATGATGGTATTGAGTTTTACATTTTTACTCCAAAAGGTCCATGCATGATAGAACTGAATGTGCTTTAGTCAAATGCAATAATGAAAGCTTTCAAAACACTCATTTTTTGTACTTGAATGTTTGTAATAAAGTAAAGCTTGTCACGTTTAGGTCATATTTCATTTTATAAGTTTGAAAACTCAAGGAAATTTAAATTGTATGATATTCAATAGGTTTTTGTTTTAGAGATTTCCTTAAAATTAAAAGTTAAAAAAATAAATTAAAAGTATTAAATTAAAACAATAACTCATACAATTAAAATATAGAACTGAAATCCATGTATAATTAAAAATAATTGCAATTTCTTAATGGTGTTTTAGTATGTTATGGAATGGGTCTATAGAAAAGGTTGATTCACTAATTTTGCATATTGAATTATGTTGCAACCTCTATTATTGTGAAAAAAGAAAAAAGGTCTTGTAAAGGCACCATGTCTTTTCTATCTCCTTCCTATTGTTGAAATAGACTACATATATGTGAGTTTTTTTGAATAAGTCCAATATTACACTCTCCAAGGTTTCAAATGTTGCTAAACTTCTTTGCAAGAGATTAGAGTTTGTATCTAAATATCTTGAACGACATCCATTACTTCATTTTTATATCTACCTACTATAACCCAAATTACTTCAATCTAGAATGTTTTTTTCTATGAACAATTGCTTCTAATAGCCTAAGTTTGTAGAAGTTTTACACCATTGCTACGGTAGTATTGAAGCTATGTCAATAGGTAAAGAAGTAAGAGTTATTTTTGTTTTAAAAACAACAACTATAGATTAAGAATATATCTTGGTTGGGTTAGAGAAATAGAATGAATAATATAGTGTCACCAAACTAAAGGTTCCATGTTTACATTGCTATTTATTGATTATGACCAAACAATTTTTCTGATTTAGCAAAGAAAAGTTTTTGTTTGGTTCAAGCTTTAATTGCACAATTTTCATCTAAAATTTGTTAGTATTTGTTGTATGGACATATTGTGCAAGTGGCTATCCTCTCACATTCAAAGAAGTTATTGTCCATTTTAATTCAATGTTAGGAAATTTATGTTGAAGCTCACTAATACTATACTTCATAGTCATAGTTGGCAATATGTGCCTAACAATAAAATTAACCCCTTAAGCACCAAGGACTAATCCAAATTTCCAAATGTATCATCAAAGGCAACTTAAAATTCTAATTTAATCATGTCTTTCAAACAAAATTTGGTAAAGATATGATCATATTGATACAATAAAATCAATTGCCACACTAACCAATATTTTTCAAAAAGAATTGAAACCAAAAATTGAAAATTCTTTGGCTACAATTAAATATAGGTTGACTATTTGTAATTTTCTCAAGATCTTTTTTCTTTGAGTTTAAAATGTTCAATTCTAACTACATTATTTCTTAAAGATTTTTATTTTATTTATTTATTGAATTCATTTTTGAAGGTTCCCTTTCTAAATTGAAAAACTTAGTTTCCGAGGTTAGATATATTTATTCCCCTCAAGCAACATAAAACAGTTGCAAAAGGAAGTTGTGAAAATTTATGTTGAATACATGTAAGAGAAGTAAAACAAGAATCTATAGGTATTTAGGTGGATGAAAAAGCCAAAATTTTATGCACTTGGGACTTGTTGGCGTTCATCTATTGGTCAAAATTTGAATGTCTAGTCCATTTGGGGATTTAGTTGGCAAATGTAATTTGACAAATGCTCACAAATAGAAGGATTCATTTTATTACCATAAAATTTTTCTATTTGAAAAAATAATATCCTAAATTTTGTAGCATTAAGAAATATTTTTTGTCAACCATGACCACTTAGTACAAGAGTAGGTAAGGTAAAAGAACATCATTCATTCTCTATGAACTACATTCTAAAATGTCCCTTTAACCTTGAAGTACTGTAGGCGCCACTTTGTATTGCCTTGAATGACAACTTTTTTGTTTGGATGATTTTCATCTATACATTTTGTTGAAGCTTGTTTGAAGGATGTGCCACATCATCATACCTAAATCAAATCATTTAAACTATTTCTTATTTTACATGAGGGCCTAACTTTAAAAAATAGTTAATCATTGTGTAGTGTAATTGGGCAACATCAAGTTCCATACCCTCAAATGGAAATTTAGCTATGTAAATGGTTCTTTGAAATTGAGTCCAACTAATGAAATGAATTTTACTAAGTCTATTCTAATTTGAATTTTTGGTATCAATTCCAATCTAATGTCTACAGCAATTTGAATTTTTGAAAAATACCCAAATTGAATATATTTTTGTAATCTAAATATTGGCTCAATTTATAGAAAATATGGAAATTTGATTCACAACATGATGCTCTACACTATATTATACACCTATAGTAGATTTTTTCAGATTTTAAAATTGTATTGCACATTTGATATGAATTTTTTTACTTCCTCTTCAAAATTTATGGTAATTCAAAATATTTTCCAAAATATCTATATTTTTTAAAACTCAAAGAAGTTATGTGATTTCATCCATGATAAATAGATGTATAAAATTTTATTTATAAACAACAAAAAAATGGAAGGATACAAAGTGAAGAATTTTGATGTTTTACTTAGTGATTATAGGCTTGTCCTTTAGCTGGATGAACCCCTATAAGTACAGAGAGTTCTCCAAATTTGAGAAAAATGATCATAAAATGCTATTTGGAAGAATCTTTTGGAGTTGATATACAAATAAAAGTTGTAGATTTTGAGATTTAGATTCTATATGTAGAATTAGATTCACTACTGTTATTACCATTATTTTTTCATAAATTTTAAAACAAAAATTTCAAAATTCCTTCAAAATTCGATTACAAATAAAATATTATTTGTCCTCGAGTAAAATTTGTTGGAATGAATTTGAAATGAGGTTCTCTTGACATGGCAATTTTTTGAAAATATTTATGTTCTTTAAATCTATGCCCTCATTTTTGCAAATCTAGTTTCGGACTAGAGTCAATGCAATTTTGGATTGGTCAACCACTTGACATACTTCTACATTTCTACTTCTAAAAAATATGTATTTTAGTCACACCAAATCCAACCATTATTGAGACCATTAGATAGAATAACAATTTGATTAGTATATCTACCAATTAGAATGACGCTCATCCAAGCAATAACAAGAAAGAAACATCGATTTCAATCTATTTTTCATCCAAAAATTGAATGTTGGAGGGTCAAAGGGTTAAGGTACCTCAAAATTCAAATGCATTTTTCATTAACCTAGTAAGGATGCTAAGGCCCAAAAGTGTCCAATGGATGACTTTCAAGATTGTTGTAGAAATGAAAAGTGCACCTATTGATCCAAAAATCAAATCATTTTTGGCCAAGGACCTCAAGAATAGGTATCATTATTTCAAGGTTAACCTTCTACGACTATAGTGGACACTAAGTGTTGGTTTGGTTTGGATGACTTCACCTAAATTTGTAGGATGAAAAGAAAATTTACATCTAATTTTTCTAGAAGTTCTTTGAGTACAATTTCAATGAATAGTATTGCAAATTTCCTCATTATGGTATTCTATATGTATTTTAAGAAGAAGATGCTTAATCTATAGATCACCTTTAAAGTATATTTTTACCAATTTTTACTATTTACTCTTAATGTGAACAATTTAAGCTAATAAAATGATGTTTTTTGAATTTGAGTCCAACTAATGAAATGAAGCTTATCAAGTGTATTTTTTACTTGAGTTGGAAATTTAAAAAAAACATAAATTTCAATATTTTATAGCAATATGAACTGTGGGCCTATAACCATGGTTTGTTGATTTTCTAATTTAGAGTGATATGATAATTTTGATTTATACCATGATGTTATATACTATAATATACATCTATGTTTAAAATTTTAGATTTTTCGAGTCTACTTTGTAGTTGATATGGATTTTTTTTCATATTTTTCTTTAAAAATTCCCAATAAATTTCAAATATTCCGCCCCCAAATTTGAAAATTTGATTGACTTGTAGTAGATGTATGATATGATCTCTAGAAACTAAATTAAAATTTTTTCATTCCTATCTAATTGCAAAATGTCAGCAAACAGAGTGATGATGGATAGTGAGGCTTGAAATCAATGGTCTTGGGTTTAAGGGTTAATTTTCATGACCAAACAAAAAACCATAGGGGGTCGGAATTAGGTCCCTCTACTGCAGATTTCCGCAGTCGTTGCTTTGAAACGAAAGGGCGTTTGTCAAGCTTTGTGTCCGAAACTGCTGGTGGGCGTCCGCATTGCAGCGATGGCGGATTCCATTCCTTCGTCGACGAGGTTCTATTCCTTGGCTTCAACGCAAGATCGCCATTTACTGCCTGTACGAAAGTGAAAATACTATACAATCAATTGACGATTTTTTTGGGGCAGAATCCCAGCTGCTGATCGAGAATAAAAAATGAGCGAAGCATCTTACATCATGGCATGGTTTGCAATTCTATTGCGTCCGTGAATCACTACTCCCTCTTGCAATCGAGAATCGATCAATTGTATTCTCGCCAATTGGCGAAGATGAGGCGAGGAGGTCGAGGGAGCAATTTACGAGGTCCGTGGCGACGACTTGACGACCCTGCAATTGCGGTGAGCATGCATGGTTTACTCGATCTCCAAGAGAATTTTCCTTTAGGGTTTTCCTGGAGTGTATGAAAGCATTCTTCCCCTGCCCATCGTTGAAATTGGAAAAGTGCGTTATGGGTTTGTGCAGAGTGCGGGGTATCTGAAACGGGGGTGGACAGCACGTAATTGTGTCTGCGTTACAGTGCTTGCAGCTTGCAGCATGGCCATGTCAATTCTCATATGGAGCTCCCGACATCAGTCGAGCAGTTCGGGGATGGTGTTTCCTTTATACCACTACTATCGAAGTGGCGGCCATCGAATGGGATGGCGTGAAAACAGGGCGGCGAGGGGAAGGGGGATTCTAGGAACGGATGTATTCACGAATATCCGTGGCGGACATCGTATCAACTTTGATGATATGTACTTGGATCCCTCATTCCAATGTGCTCTTCTTCTTCTTCTTCTTCTTCTTCTTTGAAATTTCGAATTCGTGATCTTTGTGTCTATATGATTGAGTTTGAGGTGTGCACTATTTGTTTCACTCTAAGTGTTTTTACACATTTTAGGAGTGCGCTTCCATTGTGAAGTCAGTATAGTGCTTCATGGAGGGATCACTTAGGGCACAAGAACCTAACTCTCTTAAGATCAACGTTTTATCACTATGTGTGAATTTCTTCTGCAATTATTTAAAGTGGGAAATTATAGATCACTACTGAAGGGACTTTAGAGAACCTCTTTTGGATGCAAATATATGTGGCTAGTGTCATTTAGCCAAATCATGCTTACACTAAACTTGCTAAGTGAAGGTCAAACCAAGAATAGTGGAAGAGAGGAGTTGCTTTTGGTATCAGGGGTTGGTATAGAAGACGGGGTCAGGTCCCTTACGGTTTTAGTATCTTCAATGAGCTTGGAGCAGGTTTTGTTTGCAATGTGTGTTGATATACTCTTTTTAGGCACTTTGGTGTTTTGCGGTGATAAGCTCTTTGTTCGCCTTTTCTCTATGGAATGTACACAGTGAGCAATTCTACATAGAGATGAAACTGGGAGTCCCTCCAGTGAAGTACAACTTTGCTGTCGACACCGCGAGTGGAGTATCGTGGGTATACTGCGATATTCATACAATTGTTTCGGAGATGACTAATTGGGTGAGTACCTCCCTGCCGCCTGAAATTTCCTGTCGTGGATATGCCGGCATTGTTACCAAAACTTCAAGAAAAACTCGACTGTAAAAAATGCGATGATTCTGTTTTCTGCGTTATCCATTTCTGTCTTGTAAATAAGGTAGAGGATGTTGGAGTTTGACTTTTGGGAGATGACAACAGAGCTGTGGAGAGATCTTTGGATACAAGAGCCAAATCTCTTGAGATTAAATTTTTGTCACTATGCATGAGTTTTTTGTGCAATTTTAAAGCGGGTCGTTGTAAACTCCTCAAAGCGATTTCCATTCAAAGATTAGCCAAGTCATGCTTACACCACTTGCTAATAAGGCCAACCAAGTGTATACATAGATGAGGTGCTGTTGGTAATTGGGGCCAGTGTATGAGACGGGATTATGTCCCTAACGGTTTCGCATTCTCTACCTTAGATCTTCTAGTTGTTCGTTTTGATGGTCTATGAAGGGAAGCGACTTGAACTTGCATGTTGGGGCTATGACATCTAAAAAAGTCCTAGATGTAGAACCTTGACAGAGTCCTAAAACTAAGGCTTAGTCTTAATGGCCGAATTTTGTGATTTCAGTACTTCATGTCTGAAGTCATGAAGGTAACAGTATTGATAGTAAGCTCTGTCCAACCACCATCTGATTGCAGGGACCAAACGGATTATTTGTGCCTCAAGATACTTCTTTCGTGAGCTGCGCAGGCGATACTGCAGCTTTATGTCGACAGCTCCAAGATTCAAGTGGCGGAGAAGAACCATGCGATTCAAGTGTCAATTATCAATGCGTATTTGTTGCTCGTTATGGCGATGATTCAACTTATATGGGTCTGATTGTGAATGAAAGCTTCACCGTGGCGATGGAAGACAAAAGCGAAAGGAACTTGTTCGGCTCGTTTGGGTACTCACTTGCACGAGCATCTGTATTGATACTGCATCACAGTGCAGATAGTGAAGTCGTTTGTTCCGGCAGAGGTTATCCTATGACAAGTGTTAGAAGGGTTGATGATGGTAACACAAATGATTGGGTTGAAACTGTAATTGCGTGGGAGATTGAATCCATCACCTTAAAAAATAAGAAGTGTTGGGTTGTTTCCTAACGAAATGTCAGAATTTTTGTGATGTTTTCAGTTGTGTGATAGGTAAAGTGCGGACAGGCCAAGAGACTCTCCCACTGCTGACGGATGGCCTCATTGGTCTGGGAAACTGCAAAGGGACTCTCCTAGACCAATGGACTACGAGCAAGTCTGTCAGGCAGAGCGTACTGGGTGTTTGTTTGGCAAAGGGAGTGGACTGGACCGCGCTACCTAGTCCAGCAACACCTGTGGGCTACATATCCATGGGCATGGACTTCAAGGAGAAGTTTGGCCAGAGCAATTCGGTTTGGTCAAAGCTAAATGACCCAGGGGAACCGTGCGCTTAGTAACCCATTTAAATTGTCTTCCAGAAAGTATATTGTCTTTTGTATTTGCCGTAGTACTGGAAAGTTGAACCCCCGAAATTAGTTCTCTGAAATGCGCATCCTAATTGTATCCTGTTCAGGATTTCCTGTTCATATGCTGTAAATCTTTTGTACATATCGTTAGCTGGATTAGAGAAGGACTTCCATTCTGCGGTGATGTTTGACACCGGGAGCGACCTGACATTCTTGATCACAAGTGTGTATCAACCACTTTTGGAGGCGGTGAGTTCTTCCATTATCCTTCGACATTATAGTCTTTCCTGAGCAGATACGCGACATCATTGCACTGCAAAGGACGGTGGATGGATACACTGATGTGCAACTGAATTTACGTGTCACCGAACTTTCTAAGCTGAATTGTTGGTTGAATGGTTAGGGAGCAGCTTGAAGTCTATGCATCGCTCTTGGGATTCCTCAGCGTGGCAGATAACCGTTTATACGTAGCCGAAGAGCAAAGAGTATGTTGGCAAATCCCTGATCTGAGCTTGGTGCGCTACTTTTCTTACTGCTCTTAATGAAACAAATAATTCCAAATCTACCTAGATATTTTGTTTCTGATTGTGAGATCACATGTCTTTTCTACATATATGTATTAGTAGAAATGTGTCTGTACAGTTGCTCCTCATAGTATGCTTAATACCTTGCTCAGTTTCAAGTTTAGTGATTTTGCTGAGGAGCACATAGGTCGAACATTTCACTGCAGTTGAAATGTGAAAATAACTTGCAGGCTAAAGGATCACCAATTCAGGAATTTCCACCTATTGTATTTGCATTCGAGGGAATAGATAGCGCCTCACAGCGAGACACCTTTCAGTATCTGACCGTTGATCCCGCAAACTACTTGATCTGGGACGTAAGGACTCCTGTGATGCTAAAGGATACGCATATGTGTTTCTGTATATAATTCTATTTTTTCTTTGGATGTCGGTTGCGTATAACAGTGTCATGGACTAAAGGTAAAGGAGCAACTTATAGGCGCTTTAGTGACTGAATTTTTAAATCAGGGATGACTGTACTAAAGATCGCACTGAGGATTATAATGTAAGAGACATGAAAATTATACATTTTTCATTTGGAGTAGAGACACTTGCGATTAGTGGCTTGTTTGGATTGAGCATGTGACTCAGTCAGGCGAAGTAGTGGGACTATTGACTGGTTCATCGAAAGACCTCCGTTGACTATCCTGTAGGATGTTTAGGGTAAATCTGTTTCGTCGTGTTCAATCAAATTACAGAATATTCTGTCGATCTTGCCTTGTTGTGTCTGTACGCAGGCAATCACGAACAAGCTATGTGTGACCATCCTCGAAGACGATACATATTCAATATCTAATATTGGAGGTGAGTACCGGCATTCAATTAAATTAGCCACTTATGCCATGCTAACATTATTCATGGAGACCATGCATTCGGTAGATCCGTGAGGAAGTTATCAGTTTGTAGTCAAATGAATTTGGATTTGCAAGTCGTGGTTTCTTCAAGTATGGTGTCTCTTCCTACCATTATCTACAAATTCTCTCTATCATCATTATTAGACCTGGCACTAAAGGAAGACTGAGATTTCTGTTTTTTCATGTTTGTAGCTGACATGATGAGAGAACATCTATTCGTCTATGATATTGAGAACCAGAGAGTTCGATGGAAATCCGACAATTGCGAATTGAACTAATCAAACTTCCAAATACCCAAAGTCAAAATCAGTATGTCAGCTCACCTGCTGGTTGTATCGAGAACGGCTGCGCCAAATAACAAGTTTGTGTGCTGTCGATATTTCAGAGCTGGAGACGCTCGGTTTAGTTTGCCTTTAGTTACCCTTAGACTTTGCAGGGAATTTGTGAAAATTTTCATAGTGGATTGCAAGAGTAAGTGTTAAAAATGAAGTGATACAGTGTTTGCTTTCTATTTCATCTCCATTAGAGCAGGAGAGAGATGTTTACTACTTGCATGGACTGGACTTCAATATCTTTTGTTGCAAATTTTTATGCTACTCTGCTGGTAGATTGAGATTGGAATGATGCAACCAGCCCTTTTTTTGTTGGCACCATGGGGCCAGATTGCACCATTTCAAAATAAATGTCTCGATTTCACCAGATAAAAGTAATCTTTTTTTGCCAAAAAAATTCCATTTCTATTTAAAATGTGGATGAAATCTCCAAATTTGGATGAAAAAGTGTATGAATATGATTGGAAAGTGTTTTCTGGTCCAAAAGATGGATGAATATAGAAATATGACGCTTCACTAAATTTTAAGTGATATCCATCTTGGCACTTTCTCAAAAAGTAAAATAAAAGGGTTGGATGCAATAGGACTTCCAATGAAAGTCTAAAACTTGTCTTATTTAACAATCTCCAAATACTATTTCCTATTCATTAGATTACTGTTTCACCTCTCTAATGTGGCACTCTAATATTGTCACCCATTTTATGACAAAAGGTCATGGCACAGAATTGAGACCCTTATAGATTCTTGTAAAAAATGTATTCCCACTATTCATGAGAGTCTAGGTTCAATTTTTAAAACACTTATTTTCAACACTTTGAAATAGAGAAATAATGTGGTTGAAAATTAATTATTTTTAGTCCAATTTTCATTCAATGAACTATAAATGGCAATTTTAGATCAATTTCAAAACCATTAATGCAAATTCTAGTGTAAATTCATGATTTTTTTTTAATTTGAATATGAATTTGAATTTTTTTTGTATTTGATTAAGAGAAAGAAAGCTTTGTGTTGACCTTGGGGATTTTGATTCCTCCAAGCAATGAATTCTCAAAAAATTGAAATATTGATCATGTACAATATTTGTTTTTTTCAAGATATCTTCTCAATACAAGTTTTTTTTGTTTAACTCTAGAAAGGCCCTTAGGGTCCTTGTATACAACCCATATTTAGCCTTATTTCTCTTCAATTGTGGTTTAATAGATGAATTATGATACATTTTTATTTACATACTATCATGATCATTAATTTGCTTTGTATTGAAAAGTATTTAGTCAATATTTTTCTGATCAAATACCACCAAATACATAATATATTATATGGACGCAAAGGGCTTTCAGGCCCTTCTAGGATTAAGTTAAACATCTCTATTATTTTTGAAAATTGACATGCAAATAACTAGCATAACTACCTACACAATGGTCTGAAGTTCCCCAAATTAGATAGTGCCTCCTCCACAAAGTGAAGTCAAACTATTCTAACCCAAAATTTCATTCCCTCTAACTTCAAACCTTGTAATCTTGCAATCTATATAGTCAAATGGGCTGAAATGTTTCTACATATTTCTTTAGTAGTCTACTAGTACAAAGTTGTATAGTCCATAGTTTGACAAAATGTTTTTATGTTTCACTTATGCTCAATGCACTAGAAAGTGACAGTGTTGACACTTTCTGTGAAAAATAGTCAAATAACTTTAGTGGTGAATGTGGAAACAACATTGACTGAGAGGTTGAAACAGCGTATTTATTAACACAATTGTCCACATACGCACCCTGGAAGTGATGTAATATTTTGGCGCTTTGCAAAAGATGTGAATGTCATGACAAGGTCAGCAAAACGGTGCTCACTGAAGATTCACTGGAGCTCCATCACAATCCTAAGTCAAATGACAGTAACTTATCCTGATCCAAGTCGTTAAATTTGGTCCTAATGGAGCAAGGGTAATCCAAATTTCCAAAATTTTGAAGATCTATTTACGATGATGACTCTCAAACAACAATAGTTCTAAATATGATCCATGTTGTTAAAATTAACTAGTATACAAACTAATATTTTTTCAATAAAATTTGAAGTTTAAAATTGAAAACCTAATCTAAAATCGATTGTAGATTGAGTATTTTTGAGATTTTCACATGATTTTTTTCCCATTAAGTTCAAAATGTCAGGTTCTAATCACAATGATTTTGGAAGAATTTTCTTTTTCTTTTTTATACAATTCCTTTTTTAAGTGTCCTTTCTAGAACTAAGAAAGTTATTTTGGGGGGCTAGAACTTTGAGTTTCCTTTGAATTATAGAATATTTGCAAAGCAAAGTCTTTAGAATCTACATTATACAAATGTCAAAGAACTCACACAAAAATCATTCTTCAAAAATATTAATTGATAAAAAAAAATCATTTTTGTGAGCTTGGGATGTGTTTGTGTTCATCCGTTGTTTGAAATTTGAACATTAGGTCTTTAAGGGGTTAAACCCTTGTAGAATTATGTCATAAGCTACCCAACTAAGATTGATCTCATGCACTTATATTTGTGAACATTGCCACAACCTTTTGTCCCAAAAATTAGTCACATTTTCATCCACAATTTTCATCCCCAAATCCCAAAATAATGCCATTTAGTCATCAACTTGAATTAGGACTACCTAGGTCCAATCACCTTAATAATGCAGTAGGCTTTTATTTTGGTATTTGTTAAAATGGAAAAATTCAAAGATATTGATGTAGTTTCAATCATTGGAGAAAGACTTGCCTCTATACCTCACCTTATTTTAGCCTCTCTCTTTTCATTTCTTAAGGAGTTTCAAGATTCTAATTACAAATATTTCTGTGGAGCAATATATTTCTAAATTCTTGTTTAATTTTTTGTGACAATTTTTTGGTTCTTTGCTTAGTCCTTCATAAGAACACATTGCTCCATGTTCCAATGGAGCCAATATTTGTACAAGGACTTTGGAGAAAAAACAATTTTGTTGTGCCTTTGTACATATGCTAGCTCCATTGGAACATTGCTACCGCAAAAGATTTTGTTAACCACATGTTGTTATTGCCTTTTTATGTGATTACAGTGAGGATGCTATATAGTAGAAAGGTTGTTTGAATATCATAAATCTAGGAATAAGAAAGTGAATGAATTGAATTATAGAATAATTTTACAATGTTGTGTTTAGGGATTGAATGAAGAGTAAGCAATTTTCGTCAACCTAGTAAAATGGTTGGAGTTCCTCTCCCTCTAAACACCACAAAGAACTGGTTTAATGGAAATTAAAAAATTGCAAGAATAGTATGAGGCTTTTGAAGCAATAATTGTGCTTAGTAAGTTAGTTTGCATCTTGGTTGGTTACCTTTAGTATAAGCCAATATAGAATGTGGAAATTTATTTATTTTTAAATAAAATTTGGAACAATCATTGTAGTCCTAATATTTTCATCATAAAACATGAGATGGAAAGTAATTTTTTTCATCTAGTATTTTACATAGAAAGAAAATCTTGTATTGCTATAGCAAAAATATCTCATCGAAATTGCAGAATTTCCCTATAATTATACCAAACTTGGCCTTGAAAATCCTCAAACATTAATATTGGCTTACAAATCAACAAATAAATTGTCAATGCTCGTCTTTATTCAAAATTTTGATGGCCCATTTCTAAATATTCACCAATGTCCATTAACAAGTCAACATTGGTAAATATAAATTGTAAATATTCATTGAGAACAATTGAGTATGTTCAATTTTTTTTCTATTTCATTGCTATTAAAGGAAAATTTAGAAAAAATCCCATTTGTCTCCCCCCCCCCTCTTTGCACTTGATTGCCCCCAGAACATAATTCATTCCTTTCAAATCTTTCCCATAATCAATATTAAAGAACAAAACTAGCACCAAATGCTTTGTCTATAGAACAATTCTAGCTTGCTTCTAGAATAGGATCTTATCCAAACTTCCTCACATTCACAAGTTCTATACAACATTTAAAAAACCGAAAAGGGTGTCACAATTAACGAACGAATCACGGATAGGTAGAGCAAAAGAACCAATAGCTTGTGAGATCCACTCAACAATCAAAGAAGTTGGATGCCACTCACTCACTTCCGTCCTCTCCCCCCCTTCTTCTCGTAGGTTCTTTTTCCACATTTGTTGGATTGAATGATCCAATTCCCCCATAGCATATTCCTTATTCCTTGACTTACCTTCACCTCACCTCACCTCACCCTCCCTTCAACTGACTGCAAAAGCCAAGCCAACGTCCTCCACTTTACTCCACACAACCAATGAACGATAGAATCTACAAACCCCCAAAAGGCTTGAGAACGAGGTTGGACCATACAAATCAGTTGGACCATGCAAAAAGAGGACCACGAACTTAACTAACGGTCTAACCGTAGAGTTGGACCCATGTCAGATTAAACTACAGTACTGTATCTGTATCTGAATCTATTCTCTCCTTGCGTGAAACATAAGTTATGTCACTGCTGAAGTGCTGAATCACATTGGAAACTAAGTTACCTAAAAGAATGGTTTTGCTATATATATATTTTTTTAATTTTTTAATTTTAAAAAGTCAAATGAAACAGGATTTCCTTTCCTTTCCTTTCCTTTCTTTTCATTGCAACTGAAGAATTTTAAAATCCAAAGAATTGGGGGTTGGGTGTTTCGTCAGACGTTGCACCACGGAAGTATCAAAGTCTCCTATTGTCCATGTACTTTTTCCTGTCGTGCAATGAAATTCCGTTTCATTTGTTTCATAAACAAAACAAAACTAAAACTAAAACAACAAAGTCTCCCATTCAGTTGTTGCAGCTGAAAGTCTCCCTCCCATTGTTGAAGGTTGCAAGGGGGGCGTCTTTTGACCCAAACCCTAAAGAAAGAAAACAGCAACCCAGCAACCAAGATGCTGCAGCCGCGGCAGCCGCAGCGGAACACGCTGATCGAGGCGACAGGAAGGAGAATCCGGACATTACCGGTATTGGGGCAACTAACGTAGCTTAACAGGCAATGAAGCCTTCCGTCAGCTCCAGTCATTTCTTCCGAAACTACGGTACAGTACTCCTAACCAGCATTTAAAAAAAAAAATGTTTTTGTTTGTACAACAATGTTTGGAGAAGGTGCGCAGTCAGCAATGTTCGGTTCTGGGAGAATTGGCGGTTAAGGTCAGTGTTAACTTAAGTTAGCAGGTGGAATTGGGGAAAAAAATTGTTGGCAGTTTGGAAAGTGAGGGAAAAAAATTGGGGAAAAAAAAATGATAAAATTGTTGTATTTAGAGGGAAAAAAATAGAGGAAATAATGGACTTGGTACTTACGAAATTGGTTCACTATGGGAATTAAAGGAAAACTATAGCTCATAAAGCTACTAATATAGAATCATGGTGTTGAGTTGGGAAACACTATAGTAGTTACTACTTGTACATGCATTAGCTAGGGATACCTAAGGTAACACCATGTAATTCCGACCCCGTTTTTGAAACTAACCCCTATGGATTCTTGCCTAAAATCCATGACTCCCATTGTTCATGAGAATCCAAGGTGGAATTTCAAAACACCTATTTTCAATACTTTGATGTTCAAAAATTGCATTTGACAAGAACCCAGAATCCGTCTTTGACTGCAGGCAAGACCCCCTCCCCCCAAAATTTCAATGTATTAATAGAATTTCAGCAACTTAGGAAGAAACCCACCTGCATAACATTGTATAACCAAGCAATGGTCCTAAATGCCTAGGAAAAACTCTAATTATAATTCAAAGATTGGGGTTGGTTGAGGAGCCATCATTGAGCCACCACAATTTTGTTCAGTTCATTGTACGGGGGCCCCTTTTCAAGGTGGATAGAAAAAGTGCCCCTTGCCACATTGGGAAACAATATTAAGTTACATGACGAAAAAAGCGAAAAGTGCCCGACTCTCACAAAACATTGGAGATTTCTTTTGAAATGATGCAAAAGTGACCCCACGGTGCATTAAAAAAATGGGCTGCTCCATTGGCAAAGATCCAACCACCAACCGCCCCTGCACCTTCCCAACCCCCACCCCCACCCCACAAATTAAAAAAATTTTAAACTTAAATTTTAAAAAGTTTACAATTAAAATCATTCTCTCCTAGCCTCAAATTCCCCCACCGGCCACTGGTAGGGCCTCTTTCGCCACTACAGTAAAGAGATCATTCCTCCTCAGCCTCAGGCTCATAGTGGGTGCTCCTTCGCCAGTCCCGGATTTCTCACCTGCTGTACATTTGGGGTCTCCACATCCACAGAAATACCAGATTTGGGACATCTGTGCGCTGGGAAGATTTCTGGATATGCCAACTGGCGGGCTGCCTGGTTCGCTTTCCAAGAATAAGCTTCAAATTATATATTTGACAATGAATTCTTTAGTTTTGAGTGGATGAAATCTACCCCAACTTGTGAGATGATATTGCTAATTTTTGAGTCAAATTACTTGCACATATCCATACCTTAAGTTAGGCTATTTGTTTTGTTTTGTTTTGCTACGTTATGTTGAGATCTCATGGACCGTGTGCCCCCCCCACTGCATGCTTGGTACTATCAAAAAGCCCTCGGTGAGGAGGGGTGCACCAGCTTTGTTTTATGGCATTTGGACCTACAATGTGAAAGTTATTGAATTTCTTGAATCCAAAAAATTAGAAAATTACTTTTACTTTTCTTCTGACTGTGGCAATGGCATAGGGCACACTAGTATTCATGAAAGAAAGAAATCCTATTTCATCCAAGGTAAAACATCCCATTATAGACCTTTTTCCTGTTACGGAACTCTATAAATGAGTCCATTACAGTTTTCTTTTAGTTTTTGAGATTTGGACCACATTCAATGTCTTAGCTAACTGGAATAGAATAATTAGCGATTGTAATAGGAACTTTCAGTTTTTTAGTGTTAGTTCATTGCAGGAAGTGCCTTTTTTAGGTCTTCTATATTAGAAAATATTGTGATTGTAATAGGTAAGTAAGGTGAGTGCTATGGATCAATTTTTGTTGGTTCTGGGGTAGTCTATAGGCTATGATGGGCTGAACACTTCAAAAATTCATAAAAAATTCACACTTTATCGAAAAAAATATAGTTTCAAATGCTCTTGCCATTTCTATCACTTGACTTTCTCTGGAAAAAAAGCAGAAAATTTCAGAAATGACAAGAGGGCAAACCCCCCATTTGGTCCGTAATGGGCTATTTTACCTTATATTGGGTTAAAATTAAAACTGATGTTGTACAAATATGAAATATTCCTATTTTTATTTCTATTGAGAAATAAATCTTAGATAATCTAGTTGATGTCTATTATCGCTTACCATGTTAGTAAGCCTTTGGATGTAAGGTACGTACACCTAATTGTGACATGTATGCAACCTCCATCTAAATTCTTGCTTGAAGGTTAAGTCCATTGATCTATTTTTAGCACTAAAAAATTTATAGTTTATTTATACAATGTCCCCCCCCCCCCCCCCCCAAATCTAGAATTTATTTATGACTACCGATTAGAACTAATAAAAAGTTTTATAGATTTGTAATGGTGCTCAATTCCTTGTTTGGATGACAATTAGTGTTGTTACTTTACCCCTAAAAGTAATTGTACTTAATTTTGACCCTTTTCTAAAATGTACTTCAATAGATTCTTCATATAAAATGTATTACCTTTATTCATAAAAATTTAAGGTTGCTTCTAGATGTACCTATTTTTAGTAAATTAAAAATTCATAGTTTATTTATATGCCATCTAAAAATTGAATAAGAGAAAAAAATCTTGAATTCTCTTTTGACTTCCCACAAGATCCATAAAAAATTAAGTAATTTAATAATAGTAACACTACTCAATTGCTTATTTCTCCGCATGTAGGTGTAAGGTAGAAGCACCCAAATCTAACACTAGTTGTTTACGGACACCTAAAAAACACCTAAATCCAAGTGAAGTTCTAAAGTGGACATGATGGGTTCTTAGAAGTTGTCATTCTTCCATGAAGCAAACAATCACCTGCACTTGATCCAAGTTTAGCGAGTGTTGCTTTTGGGTGTTTCTGTGTCCACTTTGGTGTTAGTCTAATGTCCACAGTAGGTGCATCTACTAAGTACTTTTCAAAAATTTGCATAATATTCATACAAGCTCGGAAAAATAAGAAACCAATTTTATTGGTTTCTTAAACCATTTCCTAACACACTCACATAATTTTTTTTTGTACACACCTTCCATATCAAGAGATCCCAAACAAGTGTTAGATTTAGGTGCTTCTACCTTAGTTACCTTAAAAATATTAGTGTAATGTGTAAACCACCCTTCCAAAAATTGTAATAAGGTAGGAGGCTCGAAATCCACACACCTCCTCAAATGTACACTGTGTGTACATGGTTTTTTTTTCATTTTTACAGGGACGTACCAGCAGTGTACATTTGAGGAGGTGTGCGGTTTTAGAGCCCTATACCATTTCGACTTCAAAAATTCATAACTAATTCTACAAAGCTCCAAAAAATATGAAATGACTTGGGTTAGATGTCAATTCTTCTTGTCTTTCAAGAAAAATTGACTGAAAAATATTTCAATAAGTTTCACCTCCCCAAAATTCAGTTTCAGCTCTTAGATGGGCGCTTTATGAACCTCCTACCTTAAGAGTCACTATTGGCCTCACGGCCCTCACCCAATCACCTAGCCATGTACGACTCCCGTAGATGACGCGACTGGCTCATAACTGATACAGAACTTGACAAGGAGGGGCCCATCGACAACGCGAACCCTATTCCCACTGCACAAAAAGAACAAAAGATTTGGAAACCCTTATCAAAGAGGGGAGGCTGCAGACGTCCAATTGTCAGAAGCGAGAACGAGAGGAAAGAACGAGTGAGAGAGCGAGCGAGCGGCCACGGCGAGCGCAGAGTGTGCGCTCCTCGCGACGGGATTCCTCACGCCGTGCGCATGCTCCAAGCAAATCTCGCAGTGGCAGTGCCAGAACTTCCCCCGAAGAGAAGAGTCGAGATTTCTTAGAAAGTTATTCAGTTTGTTTTGGTTTCAGGTCTCCAGCTTTTTCTGCGCATGAAGTTGGAGAGCGGAGGAAGAGGGGAAACCGCGTCGTCTTCGTCTTCGTCGTCGTCATCGTCGTCATCTTGGATGGGAGGTCACGGAACGGAGTCTCTGGCTTCGTACACGGCCGCTCGTGCCGGCACGCCTGGGTTGCAGGCGCGGCCGGCGCGTCAGAAACTCTTCGCGGAGAGCGTGACCACGCATATGCCCGCTTTGGTGTGTTCCACCTCGGAGCGCACGGTGGAGCTTGTGCAGCGTCGGGGGAGAAGTGCGGGCACCGCGAGCGTGGCCAAGGCAGCAACCATGGCCGCGGCGCCCGTGTCGGAGTTCGGGTTCAAGACGCTGCTCCCGACGGAAGCTGAATTCCGGTCAGTGAGATTTTGAGATTGATGCATTTATCGAGGACCTCGTGTTTCTTCTCCTTGTGACAGTGAGGGGAGGTTTCTGCTAATGCTTGCTGCTTGTGAGGTTGTGTCGAGATGAATTTTTGAGGAGATGGCGGGGATTGACAAGGGGAATGTGTGTGCAGGGAGGTATTAGGGTTAATCACGGAGGAGGAGTACGTGGAGAAGCAGAGGAAGAAGTCGAAGAAAATTACGCTCAAGGGTTTCAAGTTGAAGATAGGGAATGCTTCCTTGCGGAGGTTGATAAGCGGCGCTTTCGCCGGCGCTGTGTCGCGAACTGCAGTAGCGCCTTTAGAAACAATTCGGACGCATCTTATGGTAGGGACGAGCGGGAAGACCTCGGTCGTCTCTATGTTCAATACGATCATGGAAAGGGATGGATGGCAAGGGCTGTTCCGAGGAAATGGCGTCAATGTGCTTCGAGTAGCTCCGAGTAAAGCCATTGAGGTGAGTCCGTCGACAACTACTGTATTTCTTGTAGAGGATAGAGTTGCCGTTTACGTTAAATTTATAAATTCATTGTAGGATTTCCTCCCTGAGGCTTACCCCCTGCGTTTCACTGACACAGGGTCTGCAACTCCCTTTGTCCTGCTTAAAAGATATCTGCCCAATTTCTTCGTCAACCTGGTTGAATTAGTGTTTGGACTTGATCAATTCCGGTTGTGTGTGCAGCTCCTTGCGTATGACACTGTAAAGACTTTTCTAACCCCCAAGAATGGCGAACCGTCGCGGCTTCCAGTCCCGGCGTCCACAATAGCAGGGGCAACGGCGGGTGTATGCTCCACATTGACCATGTATCCTCTTGAGTTACTGAAGACACGGTTGACCGTTGAGGTAACACCACGTCGCACTCTACATGAGTTTCTAAATGACGACTTGTTTTTGCTGAAGCATTGGACAATTTCTGTCAACTTCCGGATTTCCTAAACGTTATATTGCAGTCAACGTTCGCTAAGCTTTATTTTTCCATTTGCAGCATGGTATGTATGACAACTTGCTGCACGCGTTTGTCAAGATCTGTAAGGAAGAGGGTCCCATGGAGCTTTACAGAGGCCTACTTCCGAGCCTGATTGGAGTGATACCTTATGCAGCCATGAATTATTGTACTTATGATACTTTGCGAAAGACGTACAGGCGGATTGCCAAGAGGGACGATATTGGAAACTTGGAGACTCTTTTGATGGGCTCCTTTGCAGGGGCTGTTGCTAGTTCAGCATCTTTCCCATTAGAAGTTGCGCGGAAACAGATGCAGGTATGAGGATTGTTCTCAATTTCAAGTGGACGAATTTAGATCCTTGAACTTTTAGGTTTATGGCTAGAAGTTCTGAGGAACAATTGGTCAAATTTTTGGATCGGAATCTGCACTCTTATCTGCCTGATTGTTGAAGTACCTTGAACGATTTATTTGTCACACCAATTTTCATCTCAAATTACTGTGTCTGGTTATGGACATAATAGCCTATCTTGTTTTGCAGGTCGGCAACATCGGTGGGCGACAGGTTTATAGTAATGTATTCCAGGCGATGTCTAGTATAGTAAAAGAGCAAGGTCCTGGTGGTCTTTATCGTGGACTTGGAGCCAGCTGCATTAAGATTATCCCAGCGGCGGGTATATCATTCATGTGCTACGAGGCTTGCAAACGGGTTTTGGTGGAGGAGAAACAGGAGAAGGCAGTGGCGGAGGAGAAGACGAAGGTTCTGGAGACAAAGAAGGGAAAGGAAGTGCTTGAAGAGATCAAAACTTAGAATTAAGATTGCCATTCTGATGAGATGTTACACAGTATTTGGTGCGAATGCATGGCGAAGTTTGCATTTAGCCTGGCAGTCTACATCCTCAGAGCTGGTCCTCAACTGCAATTGAGGATAGTGGTGCCGCTATTGCGGCAAATTCGTCACCTTTCATGGGATGTACATACTGGTGGTGGTTCAGCTGTACGAATGAAGAATTCGAGCGTTACTTGCCCTGCGAACTGCAACTATCTGGGTGTTTTTTCAGTCTTGGAATCCGAAGTTAAGCAGTGGATTCTTGTGAGACACCATGATCGGCATCCTGAAGGTGACTTGTGCAGAAACCTGGATGAAGGGTGAAGTTTGTTGGAAGGCGCAAAACCCAGCTCTGAGATGGAAGGCTTGCAGGGTTAAGTATGAATAGGCTGATGGTTCACAGTTGGAAGAGTGGATATGATTGTTCATACAGGACTCACCGTGTGTTCTCACCGAGGTCTACTTTTACACGAGTGTCATGTTGGTCTAGCTAACAACTCGCACAATTTTGGCACTGTAGTTCTTGAGTATTGGTGAGTCTTGATGCTCTGAGTTTGTAGCTTGCTAGGCATAAATTTTTTAGGTACTTCGCTTCATTGGAACGTATTCCTGAAAAGAGAACGAGGATCATCCCTCATTTGACCAGGCTGATTACACAAACTGACCTCTAATCGTGTTCCTGCTGTATGGTGCTCCTAAGTTACCCTGTTTAGGCTGGAGTTTCTGCAGGATTCACAATCCTGAGTTGGAAATTTATTTTGCAAGAGATCTTCTACAGACTAGGGGTTGACGGAATTGTTTAGGATTGTTCTGTACTGCACTGTAGGTGAGCCTTGGCCAGAATGTATAATGGACACTGATATTGGTCCATGGACACCACAGGGTTGATAGATTTATCCCTCACCATCATAACCAAACTGGTTTCTTCTGTCAAGTGGTAGCGCTGTACATGAAGTCGATGAGTAGTTGTAGACAGCTGACATGTTGCAGTTACTTTTCAGTAGTGAGATCTGATGCATTTTAGGGGAAACTGATATAAGAATAAATAGGGTGCCCAACGCCAGTCCTGACTGTACTCATGGATTGTAGTCGATGACTCATCGGGTGCTGCAATTTTGCAATTGCCTTCATTTGATTATTCAAATTCAACTTTAAGAACACAGAGCTAGTTGATCCCATGAATTGCACCGCCCCTGTGCGATTTGGAACTTCGAAGGGAGTGTGGGGGTCACGATACCCTACACCTCTGAATCAAAAGGGTAGGCTTTTAGTGTGGTCTTCACGTCGTCAGGTTTTGGATGGTTGGTTTATTATGAAATTCTAGGTTACTTAAAACTGGATGATAAGTAAGAGAAAGGGTTGTGTTTCATAGAAGTCTTTTGGAGTTCCATGCAATGTTTTTATTGGCTCTATCCCTTGGACAGAGACTATGGCAATGACTTTGCATCGACTTTGTATGTGAAAGTCCAAATCCTATCTATAATCGTATTTACACTACACGATTGGAAGTTTTTCATTAGAGGTCCAATCCAAGAGGGGGGTTTGATTGGTTAGGGGGTCCAATTGGTTGGGGTTTAATTGTTGGATGTCCAATTTGGGGGGGTCTGATTAGTTAGGGATCCAACAGGACGGGGATTTGATTGCTCGCGTCCAATAGGGGGGGGTCTGATTGATTAGGGGGTCCAATTGGTTGGGGGTTTGACTACGGGGGGTCTGATTGGTCAAGGGGTCTTCATTCACACTTCATGTAATTTGAAGGAGGGTATTGGAAGGTATTAAAGGATGAAGGGTATCAAGTTCTACTCTTCTTCTCAAAGTGGATTAGGGTATGGTGAAAGTCACAGGAGTGGCGGCTACAATGCCATTGCATTGCATTGTGTCGTCGACACGCAGATGCCATTGTGAGAAGGTTTTCTTTACATGAGAAGGTTTTCTTCAAGGTTTTTTTTAGTAGATTGTTTTCCTGTCGGGAGGGGTCCGACAAGTTGGAGGAGCGACAACCTTTGGAAGTTTCGAATTGTAGAATTCTTGCACTTTATCCTTGTTTTTTTTTGGCCCTCTATTCAACCTCACACCTACTTTTAATTCAAGCATTGCAAGCATCCAACTATTGCCACTTCACACAATGTTTGTAGGTGTGAAAATCCCACTTGGTTCAAGCCCCAAATCATTTGGATTGTCTACTTCAAATAATTAACTTTTTGATTTGTGGAGGTCAGTTTTTCTTCCCCAACTTGAGTAGAAAATTATGTTCTACTTTACACTCTTGACTGGCTTAACTGTGCTTTGAATTCATGATCAATGATTGTAAATAGAGCTTGAAATCTTTGCCTCAGAGTAGGGTACTAAGAATGGTACCTTGTGAATTGATGGAAAGACAATCTATCCTTGCAGCTTTGGTTTTCTGGAAAAGGTGGTGGATTACGTAGTCAATGCAAGTGCAGAAGAGCTTCATCAACACTCTTCGGAACTCCGATTTTGAGGTACAAACTGCTAGTCCTATTGGTTGATTTAGGGCAATAAATCATGTCTTTCATTCAAGGTTTTGTAGCCATATGAAATGAATTGAATTGGTCATGTCATGAAGACTCAAGGCAACCAATGTGCTTACAACCTAGATTAATTGGTGCACATGGTTTCTTTGACCTCACTTAGCAATTATGTATACATCACCTTATGAGATGGTTTGTACTGTTATATGATCTACGTTGTTAGTAGGGTCCAACGTCAAAGCTATACACTACCCAAACGAGGACTAGCCCAACCTTGTGCTATCAAGTATGAATATAAATGTTCTCAAATGCTCAATGCCTGAACTTTGGTGTCCATTCCTACGAAACAAATTCTAGTTTTGGTTTTGTTTGTGAGCATGGTTAACTCAAGAAGCCTAAATTAGGTCTCATGTTTTTTGTTTTTTTCTAGCAGTTTTAAGTAGGTAGAATGTGGACTTCCTTTTGTTCAAATTTATTTGTTTTTTACCAACACATGCAAAGTTCTTGATTTTGATGCTATGATTATTTAATTCACAATATGAATTTGTCATATTGAAACCACGAGTTCTTGATCCTTTAGGGTTTCATCTCTAGTATTGGAAAGCCATCAATTGCTATTATTTACACTAATCCTCTATTTTATTTTAAGGTCTCATACTTGATCTTAGAAGATTATACCTACAAACATGGAGTTAGTGGATATTGCTAGTTGTCAAAGGTTCAAATCAAGAGGAGGTAAACAATCCACACAATTGAAAATTATTCTCATGATTGTTTGATTGTATTTTGCTAAGCTTGATATCACCTTATACTTGATGACGATAGCTTGGTCATTGTGAATTTTCATCTAGACACAGTTCAATTTTGGGAGCATTTTGTTGCTTAGTGGGTCATGTGTACATTTTTTAGGTCTTAATTGAGTTATGGTTCAAGATACTTTTTTCATCCTATTTTCTCAAACTAACTCTTTCATGTTGGACATTTGCAGGTATATTTGTATATTTGTACAATTTGTGAAAAAATTTGTATTTTGGAGATCCATAAATTGGATATCTATCAAAGCCGATTTACCAACCTCCATTACAACTCAAATATTGTACAAAAAGATGATCAAATGAATAGTTTATAGCTCCTCAAAGTCTTAACTCCTTAACAAATCTACCATCAATTTCAAAGATGTGTTATAAAATATTTGATGAATCACAAAAATGTAGATATACAAAGAAAAGTTGTCAATCTCAATTTGTAGATCACATTTGTACAGTTGGATTTATCAAAAATTTATTCATAGTTTTAAATTAATTTTGCAAGGTTATCTTTTGAAATTCAATTAAAAGTCCAAATGAACAATTTTTTATTAAAAATATTTATAAAAAATTTGGAATAATGTGCACTTTGAGATGGTATAATTTTCATTATTTGATTTTACTTATTTTAGAAAATCATTGTTAAGGTCTCACTTTTTAACTCCTAAATGCCTTCACCCTTCTCCAAATTTGGAGAATTTCAAAGATGTCTTGTAAAATGTAACTAAGAGGGATATTTTGAACTTGTTGTATTAATAGAAGTTGTACATTATGAAATTCAGATTCTATCCATATGGTTAGATCTATAATTGTTGTCACCAAGATTTTTGTATAAAATTTGAAACTTGAAATTCAAAATTCTTTTATAATTTGATTACAAATAAGATAGTGACAATTTGTACATGGAATTTGTTGTGATTGGTTGAAATGTAATACTCTAAGTGTTGTGATTTTTCGAGATTTTTTCGTTGCTTAATTTTATGAGTTGAATTTTTTAAGAGCACTTTTTCACTGAAATCTTTGAAATTTTGAATGAATCACTACATGAAATGAGGCATAAAAATTTCACAAATCATCCTCTTTCTAATTGGATTACACATGTATGAAGCTAACTTCCCATAAAATATATATTAAAAAATCCACACTATAAAAAGTCAACGATGGATGAGAAAACTATGTTTGATTTTGTACATCATTCACTTTCTGGATGGTTGAACATTTAGGGATTAAACTAAGAATGAAACTTGATGTAAACCATTTTTTTCATTTAAAAAAACTACAACATCTTATTTTGAAAATCCATACGATACAAAAGGTATTCAATTCGTACAAATGGTAGTCAACTAGCACAAGAACAAAGGAAAATTTGAATGGATGAAAAATTGTATGGGATGTAGTCAAGAGAAGGCTTCTAATCTGTTCATCGTCCACTATATGGACATTGGTGTGTCAAAGGGTTAAATGTGTAAGAATAGGTTTAGCTACCTTATATATTATATATATCATGTATAATTTAGAGGACTAATTGTAACATATGAAACTTGGTATAAAACTATTTATTATAAATAAAACAAAATTAAATTTTAATTTTATTCAAATTTTTATTCTATTATAGGTATATAAATTGTATGAGTATGTTGGTGTTATGAATAGGACAGAGCCTCATGGTTGCACGGTTTTTGTTATTAATAGAATTTAGCTAGATTGGTGATCAAATGACATTGTTCTCAAATTTAGATACATGGTGGTTGTAGGCTTGGTTAGTGGTGGTTGAGCAATTTGTATAGTAGTACGGAGTACATGAGATTTTAAAGTGCATATTGAAGTTTGCAATAATTAAGGAAGTACTTCAAGGAAGTTATTTTTTCATGATACATTTTAGGTGGCTTAAGGATACTTACTTATAAGTTATATGTTGAAGTTTTTGATAATTATTGATTTTTGTTGAAATACTAATGACCTCTATGAGGACACAACAAATAGATTTGAATTTTTCCCATAACCTTACTAAAAAATTGATAGACATTACAATTTTTATAGGAAAGATATATTTTCATTTCTATTTTTGTACAAAGATTTTCAAAATGATTATGAATAACACTTGTCAAATCAATTTAGAAGATTTGTACTGAATCTAAGTAAGATCTATCAAAAATATTTTGAATTTTGAAAAAATAAATAATATCTAGGATACATATCTTCTTTCAATGCAAACTTCAAAAAATGTTGAAGACAACATATATTTTAGTATTGTACATTCACTAGAAGAAACACTACATAGTTTTTTTTGTAAACTTTTTTTATTTGCTTTTATGGTGAACTTCATTAAAATGGTAGTATTATTTTGCCATTCCTAACATATTCCATGCCATTTTATTGGAATGTTGTGCAATTTCTAACATATTCAATGCCATTTTAATAGAATGTTGTACCATTTTACAATAATATCGCCATTTGAATGAAATTCACAATTTCTGTGCATAGGCAACTTTAATTAATCTAATTAACTTCATTTGGGGACCATTCAACATGCAACTATCACTTCCCAATTCAACTTGGAGTCTTGTTGTTGGAGAAAATTCTATATGGATTCTTGACTGTAATTCTTGAAAAGTCATGATCTTTATTTATCACCTTGAAGCATGTTAACAACCTTATAGGAATTGGCTTGCAAATTAATAGTTGAAACAACAAATTATTGTCCAAATCAATAGAAAAGTGAACCTAATCAATGCAACCAAAACAACAGAATAATTGGATTTTCTAGTAGTGAAAGAGCAATTGATTTTTGGGTGCATTGGACATTTGCAACTAGTGATAATTTGGAGACCTATAGTCATTGTGGGCAAGTCGCATGCCAATTTTTAGTTGCACAACAAAAAACAATAGTTTCTCATGTGCTAGTTTACTTGAAATTTTGTGATGAACTCTTTTGACATGGCTACTTAAGTGGTATTGTTTATGTGCAATTTGTTAGTGACTCATTTGCGACTAATGTATGACTTGTTTACAACTCATCTATGACCTCATTGCAACTCGTGTGTGACTCATTTGTGACTTATTTGTAACCTATATGCAACTTGTTTGTGGCTCATTAGCAACTTATTTGTGACTAGTTTGTAATTTGTAGAATTTGTAGATTTTGAAATTTACAAAATATAAAAGTCTACAAACTATAGAAATCTACAAATTGTAGATTTTTTAGAATTCTTTTAACAGAATTCATTACATAAGAGTATAACAAATTACAAGTTTTATATGCCCAACCTAATAGTACTCTTGATGATTGATATGGGACTATTAATAATTATAGGACAATTAGAAAATGACTATAGGGATGACTAGGAAATGACTAAGAAACAACTAGAGAACAACTAAGTTCTAAATGATGACAAAACAACTAGGAAACGACTTGTTTGTGGCTACAGGTATTTTGTAGTTGGATTCTAGTCAAATTTTAGTGGTTCTGTAGCCAATTCTAAGTCATAGTGTAGTCGTTTGTATTTCTAATAGTTTTCTAGCCATTTTCATTTCTAGTTTGTCTTTTTCTCATAGTGTAGTTGTTTTCTAGTCACATTGTAGTCTTTTCTAGTCATCTTCTAGTTGCAATCCAATCTAATTATACTCATTTTGTAGTTGTCTTTCAATTCATTTCTAGTTGCATTGTAGTTGTTGTGTAGTGGAACCCTAGTTTTCTAGTCAATTTGTAGTCAAAATTAAGTACTATGCAACTAGAGTGATGACAAAGTGGACTCCTTTGAAATGTAGAGTTGTCCACATCGACTACTATGATGAATATTAAATGTAGAATACCTCGTGTTGACTCTAAATGACTACTTCATTATAGTCCCATAATCCTACACTTCGTTCTACAACTACTTCGCGACTACAACTACACACCCTTCCAATTTGTTGCAAATAGAGAGGATTACATTTGCATGATAGTTGTATAGGACATTTAGTCACATGTTAGCTAGTCACCCGGTTGTGGTGTACAATTTTTTCTTCTAGTGAATCCAGTGACAACCTTCAAGTTAAAAGTAGTTAGTTGATTTTTTTTAAGTGACTTTTGGGATTTTTGTATTGACATATAGAGGGTTCACTTTGTGATTATGGGGTGGCTTTCATGCCATACTAAAATTGAATTCATGACTAGGATGATGGAATGAAGCCTCAACAAACATGATGAGATGAAGCTTACACAAAAAATGGGTTTGCGTAATTGATCTTATGGATTGTATTTTAGAAATAAATTTCAGATTTTTCTCTTTTCAATTCAATGAGTTTAAAAGAGATCATAGAACAAAAAACTTAGGTTAAATTTAGGTCAAGTGTAGGTCAAATTTAGGGTATGACCATATGACATTTTACAAGGATAGAATTTCTTGGAAAATTTCATGTTGTGAATTCTCATTGTGATAGATTCTCCTTGAATAAGTTAATTTTAGTAGAGAAATTAAAGGGCATGTTGGAGATGCAACTTCCATTTCTAAGAACAGTTAAAGAATTGTAGATGGAATTGAAGGATCTTCACATTGGAAAGTGTTGAATAGAGTAGTTAAATTGAATTGTTGGGCTTCAATATGGATCACATTAATGTCACAATGCTATTAAGTAGCATATAATACATGTGTTTATTGCCTAAACTCTAAAGCAATTGGGTAATCGTATTGACAAGCTAAAATTGTACATTGCAAAATTGAAGATGGTATTTGTGGTTGCTCCAACAACAAATTTATCTTTCAAAGTATTGGTGCTTAGATAATGGAATGCATTGTGGCTTGGTGAATTTTTATTCTTCTGGTTGATCTCTATAGCTTCACTTCAATGTGGGCAATGGTTTAGTATTTGGTACCTTAAGAAAAATCCAAAGACACTATTAGAAAAACTTTTGTTGTTTGTTGAAAAAAAAAAATACAACCAAAATCTCAACCACATTTTTTTGCAAATGATTGATCATAGTTTACAATAGTTTATAAATCTATAAAAATCAAAATGTGCAAAATAGGTAACATGACATTCTAAAGTAAAGTACATCACTTCATGAAAAAGACAATCTTAGTGAAGCAATCAATGGCACACATAGTTCAAACAATTGAGTCTTCTCACTTGGTACAAAGACATGCTTGACCTAAACTTGGCCTATAGTAGTCCAACATCAGTCATGAACATATACCCAATCTCCTAGCTTAAATGTAAATCTTAAAACAATAAAACCCTAAAACTTTGAAGCAACATAATTTTGGGCAAATGCATGGCACAATCGACCACCTCTTGAACAAAGATTCCATACAAGCTAGTGTCCTTTGAGTATAGTGTGCGCATATGTTGAAAACACAAGTTTTAAAATCACTTAAAAAATATACAACATTATTGCAATGAGAAATAAGAAAAGCCATGTAAATGTTTCAATTATTTGTCAACCACAAAATAAAATTCTAACTCATCAAAATTGATCCATTATGAAGATTTTGAATTTCAAATCTCTAATTTTAATATTAGTTTGACTAATTTCTACCTTGAATTAAATTGTTAAAATTGTACATATTTAATTCTGAATTTTAAAATTTCATACATATTCTCTTCTAATAAATATTGTTTTAAGAAAAAATACGAAATAATTCCAAAAAAAAGGTTTTAAAATGAGAGAATAAATAAAAATAAACATAAACTATAAATATATAACTATCTAATTTTGAAAATTAAAACACACCAAATTTTATTTTTTTCAAGGTTGTTTTACTTTTTCAAAATTTGAACACATGAAAAACTTATGAATTCATAATTTCTTGAAATTTGAGGTTTACTTTTCCAATCAAATTATGTAATATTTTCAAAGAATCATGTGTATTTGTAAGAACATAATTACCATTTTATGAAAATTTCAATGATGACAATGCAATACTCACATTTCAAGACCACCTAATATGAATCTTACACCAAGATTAATCTTCATTCTTCAATATGTGTCCATGACTTTTCTAAAATCTCAAAATTTCCCATTTGGCATATTGGGACACAAAAGTTGGTACCATGCATTCAACCTATTACTTTCGAATGACAACTAAACCCCAAAAGGAGTAATATTGGTATATAGTCAATCATAAGTCTTTTCATACCTTGTTCTAGAGCTCCATTACTCTTTGTGCTACCAATGACATCTAATTGAAGGTTTGGGAGTGCCTCATTTTTGAGTTGAGAAATCTTGGCAATGGGAATTTTCACATGGATATTGGAGCTTAGAAAGCATTAGATTTCTATTGGATATTGGTTTTCATTGATGTTCTTTGGCTATTCACTTGTAATTCTATTTAAAATAGGAATTAAAAAAATTATATAACAATTTGGAAAAATGAATTTCCAACTATGGAGTCTAGATCTTTGGAGTTTTTGTTTCGACAAATGTAGGATTCAATGCCAACTAGTAGTCAACACACACCTTCAAAGTCCAACCAATAAGTTTAGAGTTGCTAAGACATGCATATCAATAGAAAGAACAAGCCTATAACTATTTTTTTTTCTAAACTTCATCTTGCAACTATCTATGAATATGATTTTTATATATAGTTTTCAAAGATTTGATGACATATCATCAATTAGTCATAAAAATTCTAATTTTTTTGTGAAAATTTGAAATTAATGTGAATTTCTGAATGTAAAGTGAAACCATTTGTATAAAATGCAATATATGCTCAAAAAGTCTAAATATTCTCCTTAGATTTATATTATAGTGTAGAATATTATGGTGCAAATTTTTGTACCGTGTCATTCTAAAATTAGAAAATTAGAACTCTATGGTTGTTGGCTTGAAGACAGTTCATATTGCTATAAAGCATTTCATTTTATAAATTTTCTAAAATTTAAAATTGGAGTCAAACTAAACTTGATAAGATTCAATTCATTAGCTACACTCAAATGTAAGAGAAGGCCGATTTTCATGGAAAAATTTCAAATCAAGAGGAAGGAACATAAACTACGAAAATACACTATATGGATTTGACATTTCCTCTTAAGGATTTACATAAGACTCTACATAAATCTAAACAATATTTTCAAAATATATTTCTAGAGTTGGAAATCAAGCCTCTCCGGTAGAAGATATGTTTTACCAAAACTCCAATGTATGTTTGAATTCTAAAATATAATTGATTTATGAGGATTTTTATAGACGATCTGTTTTTTTCCTAAACCTTGTACTTGAAATCATATGAATAGGCATTTCGGATAATTGGTAGATTACATTGTCTATATGATGAATGCGCATAAGACATGCAAAACTACATTAATAAAGGGAAATTTGGAGTGCTCCTCAAAGTCAATACTACTGACTATACTTTCAAGATTGGAATCTATTTAAAGATGACCATCACCAAAGTCTTTGGAGTTGAAAATGGGGCCTAGAAACTTGTAGCCAAGTGTCACTAGTAGCACATAGAACAACAAATCCCTAGTAAGTATGGACATACCAAATAATACTCTAGTTTGTACTAAATCACTTTTTGCATATGATTTATTCAAAATTCTTCACATGTAAAATAGACATATCCATAAATGACCATTTCTCAATTTTCTCCCCTATCTCAAATCTTCAATCAATGGCCCATGATGTCAACCCAAATATCTTGGACATGTGTACTTGTGTAGAGAAGGATTATAATTGGAAGAGGGCACAATCAAACACAAAGTTTATTCTCATTAGTTCAAGAGCCTCCATCCAATTTCTATAAATTAAGGCACTTATTCTTTCATTTGTCTAAACAAGCAACTCAATATGATTCCCATTACTATGTTGAATTTTTTTGTGGAATCTTGTTGATAGTGAAAAGGAGATTCTAGATTCTTTTAGAATGCTTTTTTGGAACATTGTATAAAGAAATTTTGAATTTTCAAAGCTTTGAAAATGTGTATACTCATTACAACCTCACAACCTGTCAACCTTAGATTTTCATAAATAGAGGTTGTCTATTTTAAAGGAGAATTAGTAGGGATCAGTTTTAAAGAATTATCATAATTAGGTGTTGATTCCATACTCCATTTTTATTTACTCCTATTTTTTAAAAGGCCCATTTTTCTTTTGCATTTTACAAAGGAAACACCAGTTGTTTTTTTAGAAACAAAGGTTGTATTATAACACATCAATTGTGACAATGTAAGAAAAACAATTTCTCATCAAACATGCAAATCAAAAATTTACTATCATATTAAAGCTAAAAATTCAAGTGAAATGGATGCTCTATTCATTATAGATTTGTCGAAGGATGCTAAGACCAAAATATAGTTAGTAAATATCTTTTCAAATTATTGTAGAAATGACTAATACACCTATTGATAAAAAAAATTAAATCATTTTAAGAGAAAAACTATAGTGATAGGTCTAAACTATTTTCATTGTCTAAGATATGAGATGTATGGTTTTGAAATACCCATTTTACTTGCCCATATTGTAATAAATACAATCTATATGAAAAAAAAACAATCTATAAGATTGAGAGAAGAATACAATATATATTAATCTAATATATTAAAACATTTTGAACACACATATATGGAGTTTATATTTTGATAAGAAAATTTTAATGTTTAAAAATAAAAAGCCAATATGTAGTTTTTTTCATCTTTAAACCTTTAGCACAACATCCTAACTGTTGACATGGAATAGAAAGATTCCAAGGCTTTTAGTTTTTTCATCATAAAACTTGTCATTCATCCAAACCAATGCTTGACATTGAAAAACACACACTTTTTGTTTGATGAATTTGATGAAATTAAGGTAAATAATATGTATTTATAAAGATCTATATAAGCAAAAATATGCAAAAATTCAAGAAAGAAATCAGGTCCTAAGGCGTTAAATTAAACAGAATTCCAAGTTAAATTAACAATCCCTAAAGGAAAATAAATCCATCATATTTGTACAAGTGTGCAACGACACATCTACACGCCCAAAGGGACTTTCGCTCTAACTTAGTGATACGCAGTGCGGCGACGCAGGGTATGAAGCGCAGAAGCCGCAACGATGGTCGACAGGGCGAGAAACACCCAGCCCGCGTACGAAGCAATGAGGGCGCCTCCCACACGGTGACAGAAGGTCCTCACCACGCCGCACTGCGACGCCCATCCTGCGTTCGACTGCCCCTTGTACCCGATCCACGCAATCGTCGTGGCGGACGCCGCAGCTGACATCAACGCACTGGCCAACAGGAAGTCTACCAGGAACGTCAGCCACGCGAAGGGAGTGGAGCTCAATGGGCCACGGCGAGTACACACGCCGAGCAAGGCCGCAAGGGCGGCAAGGATGGAGTAAGCGCACACGACCGCATTCGCCACTAAAAACCACCTGCCACAAAGAGATTCACACCAACTCATACAATCAATTCTTGCTCTGTTGCAACATTACAGGAACAAAACTTCATGGTCGTCTAGAGGAGGGGTTCGATTCAGAGCGTGGCAGTTAGGAGCTGAAAATCTAGAAACTGGAAGACACGTAGATCTGAGATCGTATGTGTGTTTGTTTGAAAATGTGATAATTTCTTCCAATTTTGCCATTATTACGGATATGATATTCTTTAATTCAAAAGTGTGCAGGCTAGATGATTGTGTATCTGGTCACTCTGTATCAATCAAAGAATAATCAGGTTTACCTTCAAAGATGGTGCAAGTAAACTCATATAACATGACACCCGATCCTCTTTGAAGCTGTCTCTACAACAATTTCGACCTCATGAAGATTTAAATCAGATGGGTTCAATTAAAAGATTTAAAGCCATAACAACTTCTTCCTTCAAATTTTTTACTGTCACTCAATTTCCTAACTAAGATCGTTTATTTCACCACAAAGAGATTGTGGTTCAGGTATCGTACGTAGAAATCTATATTCCTCATGATAGAAGTTACCCTGACGAAATTTCAGAAATTTTCCAAATCGTTTCACAAAAGTAATTGTATAGTGACTCGATCAACTCTGGAGCGTGATAGTGGAAAAAGAACACCCTCACAACTCAGCACTTACTATTTTCCACAGCCAAGTTCCAGATTTGATCGAGTTACCAAACAACTAGTTTTAGACTAGCCTGCGCACTTGTCAACCTGTCATTGATAGCAGTGACTGAGCACACTTATCACACAATCTACGTGTAAGTGTTGTTGTGGGTGACACCACACACGAGGTCAGCAAACTGAGCCAAGTCGAGAAAGGACTTATTGAAGTGTGACCGGCGAACGTACTTGAAAGAGCCGAAATCATTCCAGCGAGCTCGGGCAGCGAGCACCCCACCAGGACCGCGGATCGACTGGTTGGATTTCAGAAGGGTGACTATGGCCGCAGCCGTCGCCAACGCCGTCAACACGCGCAGCAAGAAATCGACGCAGTGATGCGCCCGGTGAGCTCGCCGCGGCGCTTCGTACACCGGCACCCCAGGAGCGCCGTTGTTGTACTTGGTGCCATCGTACGGCGCCGCGGTGGTCGACATCTCAAGTTAAGATCTTCGCTAAATCTTCACTTTCAGCTACTTCCTCTGCTGCCATAACACAGACACTCAAATCAGCAATCAACGTTTTCGTTACAGGATACTGAAATTAAACCTGATCCTGTCTTCGGTACCCACCCCTGTTACACCACAGCTACTCAGCTCTTCCAACACACAGCCTGGTTAGCTTGTCAACTAGCATTTCGGGCGTTCACCGCCCTTGAAATGTGCAATTTTAGTAAATTTTCTGCAACTCTGAATTGAACATGTATGGGATGTCAGATGTCTCCTCAGCTGCGCGCACTACCTGTCGATCTAGCTACATAAACAAAGCTAGTTCCCAGTGTTCGAAAGAAATCATCATTCTGTAGCTATTACAAAGTGGAGTGACTACTAAGCTCACGGGATCCGGTAACGTGTACTGTGTACTGTACCCACCAAAGTACAATAGAAAGTGTTCCCTCTCATATGCTTTTGCGGTTCCTACACAATTAACTTAAAGTCGACCATAACATCCGAGTGGCAAATTCAGTGACGAGCTAGCTCTTCAAGTGGCTCAACGTACCTGAGATTTGGGGCGCAAGTGAGCGCAAGGAGGAGCAGGGAGCTGCTGCAAAAAACTGACAAGTTGGGCATGAAACGTAAGAACTTGATGAGGATGTATAACTTAACTTATACAAGGACAAAAGATTTCAGAGAACGTGGTACTAGGATGGGACTGTCTGAACACTTCGACATGACTTCCGAAGGTGGATGGCACGTGGAGAACGCGTCGAACTGGGTGGGTCATACCGCCGCAATTTTGCCACCTGGATAAGGATTCTACGTGGCTGAATTTTTCTTAGAAAACCCGCCACCTCAGAGCAAGTATTGGCCGTTGGATTGCGGGATTTAATCTTAACGGTGATACTCGCTGTATAAAGAATATGGTGCACTCACCGACCAACGTCAACACCAATGCTCTTGTAGGCAGTCCCGGATTGGGGGAAAGGAAACTTTTGTTGCTTTCTAAATGCAATGGAAGCAACTACGAACTTTAAGTTGGTGTTCATGAAGTCTTCACCGACGTGTGAGGTAATGGTCGTGACATCTGTGAATAATAAGTCAAGGAAACTGCACCTAAGGTAGAACTACCTAATTCCTTTCGCCCTCCCTTTCCGCCCTCCCTTTTCTGTCAAATAGGTGTCTATTGAAGTGTCATCATTATGACCTCATTCAAACTCGCTTTGAATGGTTCTTCCTTTACAAACGGAGCTTCATGGTTGCTTGGTAGTAAGGTAGCATGCTGTAAAAGCGACCATGTTCTAAATGTGACCCCTATCTAAGAATGGGTGACATATTCCTTGAAATATCTATTACAGGCAATGATGAGTTAGGTAGGCTTAAATGGTCGCTTTCAGAGCATACTACCTTAGTGACTGGTTTTGGGTCTTTCTCAAGGTGCTTCAAACATGCATTTAGTATTGAATACTTTGAAGTTTTTTCTAGTCTTGATTTTGAAAATTCACATTAAGTAAATAAACTCTCCAAAATTTTTCACTTTTTTTAAATAATTATGAATGATTTTCATTTGTTGGCAAAGCAAAAAGAACACCTAATTGTGATTTTGACTCCATCTATACACACCAATTAAGGTAGAAATATTTATTGTCAGGCACTAATATATAGAGTAAACATGCCATTTACCACACAGATTCAATCACCGCACAATGACTATTCCAATCACCAGACAAGAACCACACAATACGTTGAAGTATGAATTGGCAAATTTTCAATTATTGTGCTGAATTAATGCATTGAATCTCTCTCGTGCACAAATTCATGTGTAGAATTATAAAACGAAATGGGAATCAGATGTTGGAAACGTTATAGGAATGCAGTTTTGATCCCACCGCATAGTCATTGCACACTATGCGGTGAAGGGCTGTAAGGTTTTTTTTAACAATATTTTAGGCTTGTTATCTTCAATTTGGAATGATAATTGCAAGAGGAAAATTTTTGTGCTCTATTTTGGAGAAATGAATCTTAACATAGAATTTGATAATCATGCCAAGTTTCAAAGCATGCAAGTTTCTAGAATATTGTAGAGAAGGATTTGAATTTTGTCTGTGGTGATTAGCAAGTTTACTGTAACTGACGACTTCTAACTTCATTGTAGAAAATTCAAATTTCTATAAGTAAGGATGATATGAATCCTATTTATTTGAGTAGAATTAATGTTCGAAGAATGACCATTGAATTACTAGTTTACTACTACATAGTCATTCTTTGGTCATTGTTGGCATACCTCTTGCAACTTTTATATAATTTTGTGCAAGGGACAAGATTTTAGTTCCTCTTTTTTCCCTTAACACAAACATGAGAAAGTTGAATATTGAATTCCATTACAAACATTTTGAAACTCACATTAGTCACATACATTCATATGTGCGCACACTTGTTGTAGCTACCAATTAATGTTTATATAATACATAGTAAATGCTAAAAAAATTCATCTACAAATAATTTGATTGAGGCAACTAGGTGGAGTAGGTTCTTGAGTGGCAAAGCCATTTATTCAACATTGGTGGTGATGACACATTTGATGTGTCCACTATCTTTTGCATTGCTGACAGAATGGGGGTGGGGAAAGAAGGGGGCACAACATGACCTTCCAAGTGGCTCTCTTTACTCCCTTGAAAAAAACTTGCATAGTCCAATTTGAGAATAAAAACGACTTCAACAACCTTGGTCGCATGAATTGTAGCATTCTTGTCTGAACAGTACATTGATTGACGCCATTATAGCATTCTGTAATCAATGTAATGTTCAGTTACTTCAATGGACATCAATAAATGACATTCATTAGAAAAAATTTGGGCTCTATAGAGGGTTGTTTGACTTTCAACCGATGCCTCCTAAGCGCAATACCTTGAATTCTTGTTCTTGCTTCTTATTGTTCTCTCTCTTCATTTTTGCATCTTATTTTTTCCTCAATATTTCAAAGTTACAATTTCTTTCAGACAACTCTTCATTATAGTTGCCACACCCCAACTCCCAAGTGTAGTACTTTGTTCTTTTTAGTTTTGGCTCTTGTTTTTTTCACACCCCTTTGTCATTCTTTTTTTTTTTTGCATTGTGATTGCAATAGTCTTTAGCCAAAGGGTCATTGTGAAAAAGACCATTTAGTTTTTGTAGCATTTTGTACTACAAGTACTATGAAATAGAAAAATCTTAGTTGTTGATGGAAAAAATCGACAACGAAAAGTATTGTTGCAAGTACTATGACTACTAGTAAGTACTTAAAAAGTACTATTTGAAAATAAAGATAGTTTTTTACAAAAAATAGATACAATTAGGTAAAAACTAATAATAAATAGAAAATCATACCCCCCCCCCTCCCCTAAAAATTGGCAACTTGTGAGTACTTGATGGTGATCAAATCTCACCAAAAAAGTGAAGTTGAAACCATCTTCAATGTTTAGAAGTGCAAGTGCAAGGGGGCCCTATTTGCACAAATATAGAGTCCATAAAATAAAGTATTTTTAGATTTCCTTTGGTAGGCACATGTCCTACTATTGGAATAGACTACAAGAATTTAAGATCTAGATCATTAAATTTGGGTACTCTCCAATACTAAAAACCCATAAACCTCAAAATGTGAATAAGTGGTACAATTTTCAATGGGCCAAGAGGAAAAAAGAGGTTGTGGTGCAAAGACAATAAGAGGCTTGACAGAGCACAATTCTACTTGCTTGCAATTGCCATGTTGAATTATAGTAGAAGAATTTAGATTGTCGCATATACATAAATGCAAGTAGATCTTAAAATTCCATTAGCACATGGTAATGCAATTTTATCATTTTACACTCCTTGGAGATAGTGTTTTGTCTCATGGTGCTTGACAATTAGGAAATATGACAAATCTATGTGGTGAACCAATAAGAAAATGTCTCATAGCAAAAATGATTTACATAACACCATCTATCAGTCATATATTGGTTATAGACTAGTAGGCTATAAAATTTTACAATCAACATTGTTATACTACATAGGTAAAAACTTATTAGCGGCAATGCTAAAAGTATAGAGCCACTCAATAGAAGGTGACACACTCACACATTAGCATCCATCTAAGCAAAATCCATTTATGAATAAACTAATTACGCATTTTTTGGACTCTATATGAATAATCTATAAATTTAGGTGTTGAAGTAGGTGCTGAGCAAATGTGTCTAAAATTGCCCCTAGGCTTTCATTAATAGAAGCTATACATTTTAGGCAAGAATTTGAAGGGGAGGGTCCTAGAAGGGGGTAACAATAGGGGTAGTTACTTCGGAGTGTTTGACTAGCACCTAAAATCAACCAAAAAAGGGTTTGAAAATGGTTTTTGTTATTGAAATAATTTTTTTTTAGTAATGCTTGTTGATACACATCTTCATTCAAGTACTACAAGACTTTGAATAGTATGAGATCCCTTGCATTAATTTGAATAATTTTGGATGAATGCGATACACTTAATGTAAGTCTTTCCATGGGATTCAAATGAAAGCTAGATAGAAGTTTGATGAAAGTAGATGAAATGGATAAAAGATAGATGAAAAGTCAATGAAATAAAAATATTTGAGATAATGTGAAAATAGTGTAGACCATAGTATATTAAATTTATTTAAAATATTTTCAAACTACTATATTAGTAAACCTTATACATTCTTATGATTCAATAACTCAATAATTGAATTATTATATATCTTTGTCAAAAGAAGAATTTCTTGTGTTCTATTAGTATGCAATTTTTCTCATAGAATGCAAAATTTGGATACAATATTAAGAAATTATAAATTTCAAAGTGTTAGAAATAAAAGTGCTCATTCTTGAAGCTATGCTCCCATAAATAGAAATCGTATGTTCTATGTAAGAGTGTCTAGGGATTAGTTTAAAAATACATCATAATTAGGTGCAATCACTTTAACCCTAAAGTTCTTTCATATTTAGAGGCACAAAATTGCTTCAACATACTAGTCTCCAAAGCAAGGCTAAAATCTTCATCTATATTTATTTTTAACAAATTCAACCATAAGATCTTTTAGTTTACTTGTTAGAAACTTAGAATACACCCTCCTAAAATTTCAGAATAAAAAACCTTATCAATTATTGCAAGATCATGATGCTTGAATTTCGAAAATAAGTATTTTCAACTCTTCCCAAATGGTTAGATTTCATCTTTCAAGCATTCTACCCCAAAATGTGTAGATCCTACAATTTGCAACTCTCCATGATATGTTGAAGAAATGAGTTGAGAATACTTACAAAAAAATTTAATTGTTTTTTTTCATATTCATGCTTGAAAAAAAAGATAAATAGAAAGAAATAGAGAAAGATTTAGAATACTAAATTGTTAAGAATTTAGTAATGGATTTGAAAAATTCCAATCTCATAGGTTGTAATGTTGTAATAAACAATCTACATCCCATGCTTTAAATTATTTTTTAAATATTGAAAATTCAGTTAAATAGAGGACTTCAAAATTTGTTTTAGAGTAGAGATTCTTTAATTTCTTGCATAATAAAACTCCTCATAACTTTCATCTCATTAATCAAAATGGAATGATTAAAAGCTTTTAATGTTTGTAAAAATGTATAAAGCCAATGAAATTTTTTTTCCTTGAAAAAGGGATTTTTTCTTAGTTGCCTCAGATGCCTGGGTTGAGAAAGAGATTTCATATCATACAATAACTTTTAACCATGTAATTAAAAGTTACAAAAATTGTTGCACTTTAAAGCTATTCCTTGACCACATGTGTAAATTTCAAAGAAAAAAATAAAATTTTGATTTTTACTGAGCTTTCCAATCTTTCTATGTTGCCAAAAACATTGTTTGGTCATTTAGTGGTTAATTGATTATATTTTGGATCCTTGAATCTCCAAAGGTATTGCATTCAAAAATTGAAATGAGTTTTTAAAATACCCTTTTACATTTAGCCCAAAGTGATTGAGGGTCCAATTGTGCAATGAGTGCCCTTCACTTTCTAAAATATGTATTGAGGGTTGCTATTCATGTGAGCTTCAGAGCATGAGTCCATAAGCCTAGAAGACAAGACACCTATGTTATAGGTACTTATATAATTGAAACCCTCCATGGTTATAGTATAATTGTCTTATATATACCTATATTATAGATGTTCATATTATAAGCACCTTCAATGATCATAAATTATCTACAAATACACATGCTCAAGGCTCACATCACATGCTTGCATTTTCATGCTCACTAGCATAGTTGGATCCATACTACTCATTTCTATAAATAATAATTTGGAAACGAGCCCAAAAGCACATCATCTCTAGAAATAATACTTTGGAAATACACATCATCTGTAATTCAGAAAATGATATTGAATAAATAACTCCAAAAACATAATTGTTAATTTTTCTAAACTAAAAATGATATATTTTGAGTTTTGCAAATTACAAATCCATGACTGCAAATCATATTTCACGGTTTAATTACAAATTCATCCTAAAAACTATTAAACCGTTGATTATAAGATATAATCAAATCTAGAAACCGCCTTCAAATGATATTTATAACTACTGGTGATTGCAACTGTAAATTTAAGCGTAAAGAATTATTCGATGCATCAAAATATACTTCTCTCCAGAAATCAATACCAAATTAGTTCTCAAAGTTGTTAATATTACACCCGTACCAAACTTCAAATCAAGAGACGAGTCGGGGCGATTCGGAGTAAATGAAAGATAATCTGGGCTAATGTTACATGCACAGCTCCCTTGCCCTCGAAAGAAGAGCACAAACCAAGCCTCTTGGCAGAAGAATGTACAGTGAAGCTCGTCCCATGGGGGCCGGAATCAACGTATGAATTCTTTGAAACAATCCAAGCTGGGAAGCAAGTAGGGCAGGAGCCCACCCATAAGTTTGTTGAATTCCAACTCCCCTCCTAAAGATTCAAGACCTAGAAAAAATTACAAGCACCAAAGTGCCTGTAGGTTAATCCAAAGCTACAAGTACAGTACAATGTGTGACGCGCCACAAACTAGGAAGATGACACTGGTGTCGTCGCTTCTGGAAGGCCTGGACCAGGGCCACCAGGGGGCAATGTAGAGATCCCAGGAGAAATGCTTCCTCCAATTGCAACTGACGCAGTTGAGGCGGCAGCCGAAGCAGCAGGTCTCTGAGATATGGACGCACCAGATGCTGACACAGCCTGTCAAATGCACAGCAGAAGATCGTGAGGTCGAAGACAATAAGAACGTGAGGGATCTCACCCTGACTCCAATACTGGTAAAAAAGAAACTCTTCTATTTTGACAAAATCTGGAGCTTCAACCCAAAGTGATCTATCCACATCCCCCCAAAATCACACACAAGTTCAAAAGATTGAAGTCACGCAATCAAACTCACGAGAGGTCCAGAAAAAATTGCAATTCAAAACCACCACGAGTCCAAAACTTCGAGGTCAGTGACAGACCTGCCCACTGTTCGCCAGCATTGGACTGGCCATGGAAGTGCTCGACTCGGATGCTGGAACTCTTGCATACGGCACAGTACTGGCAGCTCCTCCTTGGCCAAGGCCGCCTGCTGGAGGCCTCGTTTGGGGGTTGGCTGAAGGTGCTGAAGAGACCATCAACGAGCCATTGGCTTGACTGCTACGCGGTCCAGGCGGGAGGGATGGCTGTGCGCCGGAAGGAGCCCTTCCGTTCACCCCTGGGCTCATGCCATGCTTCTGCGGGACAGAAACGCCGACAAGAGGCCCCTGGGCCATGCTTCCTAAAGGCAGACCATGAGAGGGTCCGTGGAAGGATGGTAATTGCAGCCCCGGGGTCGTCGTCCCTGAGACTTGGCCTGTCCCTGCAGCGTTATTCGCCCTGGTCAAGTTGTACAGTCCGGCGGAGAGGGGAGAGTTGGCTTGATTGGGTTTCCACTGCATGGAATGGGCTCCGATGCTGCTTGAATGGAGCGGCACCCCATGGGAGTTGGGGTTGCTCAAGCTAATAGGATTTCCAATCGAAGCTGCTGTTCCACCCAGTTGGTATGGGCTGTGGTTGGGCAGGGCGGACATCTGCGACGAACCTGCTGGGCCAGTCGGCGGCAGTCCTGTCTTTCCCAGTAGCCCTGGCATTGCCATACCCAAAGGATTCGCACTAAGATGTCGGGTTTGCAACCTGTACCCATACAACCTATTGGTTCAACCCTAGAGAAAAATGGAAAAAGAAAACAGTGCAGGCATGGAGGGTGGACGAAGTGCAGCTACGCCTATTGGACAGGCGGGCTTGGGATAAGAAAATCTAGTGATCTCTGCGAAACGACTGATCTGCCAGCCAAAATGCACCACTGGCCAATCTAAAAGGAGAACGCCCTCTCTCAACAGCATCACGACGTCGTCGCTAACAAGCGTTCCATGACCAACGACTTCCAAGACAAGAAGATCCACTCCACTTTTCATAGGAAAGCACTCACCTCCTTTGGGGCTGCTGGAGCTGCTGCTGGGCCTGCGGCGCCTGACTTCGCTGCATTTGCTGGGCGGAAGGCACAGGCAAGGGCTGCTGTAATTGTGGGCTGGAAATGGGTATCGAAGCAGCCTGCGAGGCAGCAGCTTGACCGGCTGTTTGAATGGACGCTCCCTGTTGTGGCCTAGGAACTCCACCCTGCTCGAAAAACAAGTCATTTAAAAAAGGAAAGGACGTGCAACCTAACTGCCCAAAGAGAATGGCCATAAGACCCACCTCGACAGAAAACGGGGGACATCGTTGAGAAAGCTTCAATGAACGTAACAGAATGTACCAATAGAAAGAAGCAAGCATATCCTTTAGAATAGGACGATAGACATACGGGAGGAGAGTTGCAACAATCGACTATTAGCATCCAATGTGGACTTTCTATTCTTGAAATCGGGCAATTAGGAAATAAGAAAGCTCGAGAACATTCTCCAGCTTGGACGGGGCTTGTTGAAAGCCCTGTGTTTGTGACGTTTCAAGCCTATCTCGGCAAAACTGTACCTGCGGCATCTGCAGCTGTGGCTGTGACTCAGACTGCTGGGGCCCCTTACTTTGGGGTCCCGAAGATGCACTCCCGGCTTGTGCTTGTCCAGATCGTTGATGCATCTTCTGTCCTGGTGGTTGCATCTGGTCGGGGGTCTCACTCACTGGCTGGTTATTTCCACTAGCACCAAATGTGCTGGCTTGTCCCGTCTGCGAAGAAAGGTCGTGCGTCATACCTCCTCGGCTTGGCCCCGTGGAATTCCTTGGACTTGGCTGTTGCTGCAGAGTTTGTGGCGTCTGCGTTTGCTTGCCCTGAGCTGGTTTGGAGGACCCTGTGCTCTGCCCCGGCTGCTCAGAAGCCTGATTGGGAGGGTTGGATTGCCCTGATCCGGCGGGCGAAGCCGGGGCGGAAGGACCCAAACCGGACGGAGGACCAACGCCCTGCTGCGGACCCACTTGCTTTTGGATGCTGCTATGCTGCGGTTGTTGGGATAGCAGATGAGACTGCGAACCCAATTGGTGAGGAGGAAGGCTGGGCACATGAGGGGGGGCCAGCATATGCTGCGCTTGGGGAAGAGTCCCCAACAGCCTCTGCTTTTGCTGGTGTTGCTGAAGGGTCTGCTGCTGCTGCTGCCGCTGTTGGTGCTCTTTCATGCGGGCGGCTGCAGCATAATAAGCCTGGGTAGGATTGCCTTGCATCTGCATATGTTGCTGCTGTTGCTGCTCACCACCCACACAAGCACACACTAAGTACACGCTCCCTCAAACTATTATGGCTCCCGATCAAGAACTCAGTGCAGTTAATGACGCGACATTTCAAAGACAATTACCAACTGATTTCGTTGCTGATTTTGAACTTGCTGGTGCTGCTGGTGCTGCGCTACTTGTTGCTGGGCCTGGGGCTGGGGCTGGAAGTGCTGCTGCTGCTGCTGCTGCTGCTGCTGGAGTGGCTGATGTTGAGGGGAGAACGGCTGTAGCAGTGGAAACGTTCACACACATGGAGAGCAATATCTTAGGCAAAAATCATCCACTCCTTCTAGTGTTCGCCTCGAAGGCCGGAACAATGAACGGACGCTACGAACGGGCAATAAAACATGTGCAATGAGACACGGACCACGTCCCTTTCAAGTGCAATGAGACAGACCACGAATTACATGAACGAACACTGACGTCTTTTGATGGTCCTCCTATATCATCGCTACTTCCCCGGTTCAAAGACTTGCAAAGATGTTGCAAAGATCGAACACCAGCTGTCGCACTACGCCTTGGGAGGCGGACGCGATAGAGGTATACTGAGCGGCCAAATAAAGCGACACTGTCAAAAGCGGCCTGGAGGATCACCTGAGGCGGGGGCGACGTCATAGCAGCCATATCACTGCTTAAATTCGAGAGAGCAGCCGCGGCTTGATTGTCACCTTGTTGCGCTTGCAATTGAAGGTGTTGCAAAATCTGTAAACGCTGGTCCTCCGTGCACGTTCCCACCTGAAATAATCATCCAGTCTCAGATCCATATCCAAAAGAGATGAGGTCGAATCAGATACCAACGTTGTGACTTCGGTCATCCTCCCTTCAAGGCCACGAAAGCCATGAACGAAGGCACAAAAGGAGTGGAAATCTTTCTATTTCACAAGTATTTATCACAAGGAAGTCAGCCCCAGAGCTGTGAAGCAAGGCAACTGGGCCAAAACGAAGAAGTGAAAACCTCCATAATCAGGGTAGATACCATCCAAACCAATAGATTCAGAGGGCTTCGAGAATTACCCGCAGCATGTTCAGCAGACTGGCAGTTCTCCTCGACGCGTTCGACTGAGGGAAGCTTCCTGCTGGAGGCACCATGCCACTCAAGCCAGATGGAACCATATTGGAACCCACCGGGGAACCCATGCTCGGCAGACCGGCCCTGGGCAGGGACAAACCACGGCTCAGAGCACCCAACATGGCCCCGGTGGTGCTGGTAGGAACCATGGGCAAGTCGCTGGGATTGGGCAAACCGCTGAGAAGAGGCAAGCCACCCGGCACGGCCTGCTGCTGGAGAAGACGGGCGTTGTACGCAGATAAGCTGCCTCCAGCCATTCGCAAACGATTGGCTTCTTCCTGAGACAGCCTGGTCGTGAAGCGCTGGGCGTCTCTGCACACGAGAAACACAACCATTGAAGTCGGATTGGGAGCACGAAAAAACCATCAAATGCAGATACGAATCGCAGAAACCACTAGGAATCGAAAATCTGAAAGGGAAGGCGACCGAGCAAATGGAGCGGCGAAAGCATGCGATCAGTTGCTCATACAAACACAGCACAGTTCCAAAAGCAGCGCCACACAACCACGGCCGACGTAAGCGCCAGAAAGAAGTCAGAGCCATGACAGTCAACGAAATCTTTAGCACATCGAAAAGACTAGATCACGAGGGCATCCTGGCCAGGCCCAGTAATCGTATAAGCTCTAAGAAGGCCAGCTCCGTACCGTGCAGCTGCGGCGCTCATGGCAGCAGAAGACGAAACGGAAGATGGCCCCAAGTTGAAACCACTGGTGCCGGGTAACAAAGGTAAACCTCCGGAGGGTGGTCTCATCACAGGACCAGGGATCATCGGAGGTCCCAACACACTCCCCTGTGCGGGCTGGATAGGGAACGGCTGGGAAGTCGCATCCCCATTGTTCGTCACTCGATCACATAAATCCAGAGGACTGTCATCAACACACATGTCAAAACCAATGTTCAGAGAGAACGCATCACGGCACAGAGGTAGGGAGCGAACAAACAACACTCAAATCAACAACAGCACAATGGCCGGTGGTTCACACTCGACGGATCCACGAAGGAGCCCAGACAAAGAACCGTTCAAATTCTTAGAACTCTTGGTCCGAATACGCATGACTAGACGCCTCGGGCAATCAACCCGCGTCTATCTCAAGCACAATAAGGTTCTGGATGACTCACTTCGGAGGGCCACCAGTGCAGAATTGAGAGATAGCGATTCCATGAGAAGGATGCTGGGCAGCTAAAGTCTTTTGATCTTGGCTGTCGCTCTGTACACAATGAGGTACACCCACACTCGCAGTCAGAACGAAGGGAGAAAAAACTCGAAACCCAGAATAAACTGGCTTTCAACAGCGGTTCCCACTTTCAAGAAGACGCACCGAACGTAATAGCTTAAGAGGCACACAACGCAACAAACTTTTGGATTCTAAACCAATTGCACACCATTAGTTAGACCAAGATCACTAAACACAAGGAAAGAAGCGGGTGCTGAAGTCCTCACCGAATTTTTCCGCACACGATATTTCGAGACAAGTTGGACGATGCACTCCAGATGTTTGAGGCTGTCCTCCTCCGGTACACCATGAACACGTGGACCTTTAACATTCCCCTGTATCGAACACGATCATGCAATCGAGTTACAGACAAGACAGGAACAGCTCACGGAAAAGAACCGCAAACCACTGATGGCTTCAAGGTACATTCACCTTGAAATTATGAACTAACAGGCAATTACATCGCAAACAATGTGAACCGATTTCCCTCGATCCAGAGGAGTACCACCGAGTCTCAATCAAGTTCCGTACTTGAAGAAGGAAATGGACAGATTTTGTGATGACTTACTTTGGAACACTGGGACTGCAACGAATTCGGGTCCTCTTGATTGTCCATCCCGTCTGCACTCGATCTCTCCGTTAGAGCTGCGTGTCGTTCTCTGCATTGCTTCGGTTTTCGGAATATACCCTGAAAAAGGGAGATCCAGACCAGGAATTTTAAGCGGCCAGATATTCAATTAGAAGGACATGAAAGATGCGAGAAAAATGCTCAACTCAAGCGTATCTCCTTCACCCGCCCACCGAGCTATGTGATATACGACCTTGAGTCTGTCTGCATAACACAGAATATGTAGAGACTAACTAGGGGTCTTGTGCACTTACTAGGGGTGTAGCCTACGTCCCATGGTGGTCTAGCTACAAATGTCACATGATGCTTTAACACCCAATCACCCATGGGACGCTGACTACCAATGTCCTAAGGTGCACGAGCTACCTCGAAGTCCTTAGACTTTAGGTGAATCAGATTACCGTAAAGCAACTCAATTCCAACACCAGCCACCTCATGAAAATGGCTCATGTGCAAAGAAGCTGCAGAAAATGCAACAAGAATACCAACACACAACACGTGCCTCCATATACAATTGCCAACACAAGGTGGGTATGACATACCTTAATTTGTGAGCTCGAACTCAACACATCGCTTACGAGTTCAAAATTAGGACCCAGATCATGCACTAGGGCGAGAATGGCCTGCGCACGCAGAGAAAAATAGGAAAATGGAAGCAAGAATCAATCGATCCATAGTTGGGAGTGCATTACATCATCAAATGACCTATAACACGAGTAATTGCAGGACCCTAGAAACACCGAGAAACAATGCACGGAACCGACAAGCATAGAACTTCGAATTTCACAACAACGAAGAATCCAACAACATTCACTCGAAGTCCTCAGGGGACCAATACAAAGTCTTCCTGCAACAATAAACGGAGGTCCTTGAGAACAAGCTTAGCAACTCAAGACAGCCAAGTCACACTCACTTGATCTTCACTAGTCGACCAAGGAATCCCAACGCCAGCTGGTGTACTCGTGAGAACCTGCACAGAATAGGGGCCAGTCAGATATGCACCAGGGCGATACAAGACAACTCACAATGAGAAAAAACAAAACTTGCAAACCCACAAGATTGACAATAGGAATAAAGAAATGGGTCGACATACCCTACAGGTAGCAGGCACAGATCCACTCACTTTGTTTGGCCGAGCCCTACGATTCCGGTCGCGCATGCTGCTTTGCTTCAACAACTTGCTGGCAGTCGCTACGGACGGCAGCGCCTGCGCAGGAGTCGCGGCCTCACAACTCGTCTCATTCTGCTTCAACGATTTCTGCTTTTTCACAGTTTGTTGCCCTGGCAGACCTTGGGACCCGGGCGATCCAGGTGTATCTGTTGGAGTTCCTGCTGGACGAAACAACGACCATGAAAAGATGACACCTTAACAATGAGAAAGGAAACTTCAGAGGAGGGCACATACTGCTCGAGGAGACCTTCCCAACACACAAACGGAGTCTCGTACAAACACACGAAGCCAAGAAGGAGGAAAGCAAAGGAGAGGATACTGGGCGACTTGCCTAAACTTGCGTCCGATGACGTACCAGGATGTGCCCAATTGGGTTCCCCTTTCCGTTTCATCTGTTCCCAGAAATGAACCACACACCATTAGAGTGGGCTCAACGCATACCACACTCGGCATTAAACTGATCAGATCCTCAACAGGGCACCTAGTTAACAAATCCGAGGATGAAAACTTCAGAGCACTCGTACGACTGTTCAGAATCACGACCCTTCCGTACCCAACCAGACCAGGAATGTGGACACCACAGGATGGAGAGACCAGACCCTCATACTGCAAAGCCGAAGAAGAGGAAATTCCAAGTACCTGCTCAAAGCGCACAAGGTCCTGAGAATCTCCATCGCCACCCTGCAGAACAAAACGAGCGTGCCATCAAGCGGGGCACACACACGGCGGCTAAACAACTTAAACACCGCAGCTTATCTCATGCGTGCATTTCGCAGCAGGGAATAAAGAAGGAAGCATAGGACGGGAATCGGAATGCCAGGCTATGTTGGTCGGAATACCTTTCCAGGAGGGCCCGCACCCAACCCTCCTTCATAAGGTCTGGAATTGGACAACCCTGGAAAAGCCTTGGTCTTCTTCTTCTTCTTGAACTTGCTAGAAGTAAAACTGCCACCACCAAGTCCACCAACTCCATGCAGTTTACTGCTGGAAGTATCATGGCCGGATTCTAATTTCATGGAACCCTCCGCCATGCCTAAACCATCATCTTCATGCTGATCCTGCGAGTCCAGTCCCGTTCTTGGATACCCACCTGCCAGCAGGGGTTCAGAAACCAGCCTACTATTAGCCACATGAGCCCCGCAAACTCCAACACAAGGAAATAGAACCAGAGCTGTAAACGTGGATTATTATTTGGGTTACGGCGGGAGGTGAGAGCCACGAGAGCAGAAAACGGCGGTTAGTAATAGATTTCATACAAGTACACAACCAAACGTATAAGTTATCAGATTAAATCGTCGCTATGACCTAGACAAAACAGTAGGCGGTGGACTTCAAGATTACTACAATGGCCTGCCTACAAGCTTTCTCGCAAGGAAAGGGAAGGACGCTTTCGAATCCAGCATCATACCTGGCGAAATACAGGAGTGACTGGCACGGGGTCGGAGGTTAGTGGCGGAGGATCGTGCTCGCTTCACTGGAATGCTTCCAGGAACGCTGTTGGAGCCCAATTCTCCAGGTAAGGACCGTTTCCCAGTGACAAGAGGGGACTGCAAGCCCATGTCAGGAGTCGACATACCTGATGATGGATATGAAAATCCTGAAAAGCACAGGAAAGGGCTGTTCAGAGATGAACCCATTCTCAACCGGTGAAAGAAAGACCCCCAGGACTGAGAATGAAAGAAACAGTCAACTACCAACAATCTGACAAACAAAGCATCACTCGGATCACAAAGGCACAACAACAGCATGTACCTTGTAGTCCAATCCCCTCAAGCCTCCTGCCAGAATTGCTGTTCTTGAAAATCTTCTTCCGTTTCTTTTTGGAAATTCGTGCGTGACCTCCCTCACCCATGAAGCTGGTCTGGAATTCGTAATCTTGAGAACCGCCGTCCACAAGGAAGTCAGAAAATCCAAAATCACTTCCCAGAGATGCATCTCCAGATGCTTCAGCAGCTGCCAGGGCTTCGGCCTCCGCAACCGCTGTTGCACGCTTCTCTTCATACTCCTACAAACGTCAGAAAAAGTCAATACGGGATGGAGCATCTCTGTTGTCATAAAGGTGGACAGAATGAGCGGAAGACGCTGAAAATGAAAAACATGAATCTCAAACGTCAGATCCCGCCCTCCAATCCCTTAGATGTTCAATAGACAACACAGACAAGACAGAAAAAAGACTCCAAATGTACCACTTCAGCTCGCGCCCTCTCCAATTCAACCGAGACACGATAAACCTCCATTGCACCGGCGGGTACAGTATAATACAAGAGTTCCTGCTTGAATACAACCAACATATGCATCAGCAGCAATCGTAACAGCGACCTTCACAAGAAAATAGTCCGGCCGCCAAGCATGCCGGCATTTTCACGCGTTGAAATAAGAGAAGGGAGAGGAAGTAGGCCTTATCAAGCTCAGGGTGCGGGGGGACACACCAAGTGGCTGGCACGCGGACCTGGACTAAGTGTACCTTAGAAAAAAGATCCTCATCGAAAAAATAGGGAATGCCATTGCACTCGAAATAGTGGTCGGGAGTAATGGGAGCCACGGCTTGGGCTACCCGTCCGCACCCGATGACTTTCAAATAGTTTACAGCATATCTCTTCACAGAAAAGGAATTCTCCTCCAGTTTGGCAGGCTGCGAGGACTTGTTCACAGCCTGCTAAAGGAAAACGACATGCGGCAAGTCAGATGGAGCGAAGATATTCACAAGAGTCACAGACCTGCATCGGTAACGCTCTGTCAAATCAATCGAAGATCACGGACAAGGATCACGGCAGCTGTCAACAAGTGCACCACTTGCAGAACGCCAGCCTTCCCCAATACGGGGGAGGAGAAGAAATACCTCAGTGGAAGCAGGGACGTCAACATCCATTGGAACAGCTTCGTTCGGGTCATTTCGAGTTTCTTCGGCTTTCCCACTTTTGTCGCAAATGAAACGCCCAGGCTTGCCCTTCGTCAGGGATGCCTCAGCCATCCGCCAAAACTTATTCACGGTATACGCCATAAAACTGGCCCGTTCGCGCTGCTCCTTAACCAAATGCGATGCTAGGTAATCATCCTTGTTTCTCTCGTAAGATACCTTATTGCCAATGCGAGCAGCAGCCGCCAGCTTCCACCTGCGCTCCTGGACACGTCAACAGCAACGAAAACTCTCAGACAAACAAACTCCAATTCCAAATAGATAGTCCCGATACCCAGAGGAAGCAACTGCAACCTCCTGGATATGGAATCTCTCAATCCCAACTGATGGACACTCCTGCTGCCACATGACGAAAAGGCACCCAAGCTCGCACTTCAGGCTACAGAAGTAGCTCCGACACCACGAGGAGTGGAGTCGATGTCAAGCCAACTCTAGGGCACGCTTCTAAACTTCAGGCAGGGATCCGCATGCACAAACAGGGAACCATTCAGTGCAGATACCTCGAAAAAGTCCTTGGCCAGCCAGCGCATCTCCTCGAGCACAAAATCCCAATGACATTTACGTCTAGAGGGTTCCGAAGACTTCTTCACATGATGCCACTTCTCCATGAAGCTCCTCTTGGCCTGAAAAAAATACACAAAATCAGCCCGAGGACCACGCATGACTTCCACAGGGTCACAAAAACACATACCGATACACCTCAATGATGGAGTGAAAGGAGGGTCAGCAGGATGGGACACCCAGGCTACCTCGAGATTCCCAGCCTCCTCTAGAATATAATCGTCGTGCGCCTTGTCAGCGTGGGCTTGTGGTTCTGCCTTGCATCTCTCACCTTCCGCCTGGGCCACGGGATCCTGCTCTTTCTCCCGAGGGAGGACGACACCGGAGAACTTGCAATTGGACAAAGCAGAGACACTAGAGGACCGAGCGATGGCTCTCGCAATCCCACCCACAACAGCGCCTGCTTGGCCTTCCGCGCGAAGATCCTCTTGAGAACTGGGAGCACCGCCCGCGGGCTGACCGCCGGGTTCGGCATCTGCAGCGGAAGGACGGGCTCGATTCTCAGCAACCCCGTCTTCGCATTTGATTCGAACATGATGAACACCCACCCTCCTCTCCTCCTGTAAGGAACGATCGCGAGTTGCTAATCGACCGTGGTTTCCTCCCCTTGAGGCAGCAGCCTTCTTAACCACTCCGGAATGGCGATGCAGATGGGGGACTCCGAGGACATCGGCGCCGCTGTCCGCATGCAAGACATGGACTCCATCCACGCGGTGCATGTCACTACCCTTTTCCATAGGAAACGGGACAAACCTCTCTTTCTTGTCCTTGCGAAGAGGCGGGTTTCCAGGTTGACGAATGGCTCCGCTCTCCTCCTTCGAAGTTCCTGGACCGGAATCTACAACCGGTGTATCCTCGACCTTCTTGGGAGATGCTAAACCATCAGTCTCGACGATCTTTTGTACATGGGGAGGAGAACCGGACACCGGCTCCACGTCGGCGACGCACGGACTCACTCGTTCTCGCTCATCAGCATCCACATTCGAATCAACCCGTGCAGCAGCGGACTGCACAGACACATGCGAAGGGCTGGGCTCTCGAGAGCTCGCATCTGCTGCTGCAGGCGGGTCAGCGACGGGTCCACACCTGGGCCCGTTCCCAGACTCAAATTCCTGACCACTAATCAAACCAGTCCATTTCCTCGGAAGACCATGGGAGCTCTGACTTGGCAAGACTTCGTAGCTCACGTCCGACATCGCCTCATTTTCTACAGAAACAGGCGCTCTCTTGCTCTCCACATCCACCACGGAACGGTCAGCACCCAACACGCTCTCTACCACTTTCGGGGATGCATGTCCATTGCTCAATCTTTGACTCCGAGCTCTGTTCCTTTTCACATGCATCTGAGTCTTGGATCCAACCAAATCCCCGACAACACAGTCACTCTCTACTTCTACTTTCACGTCGCTTGTGCCATCCACTCGGGCCTGCTCTGGTTCAGTCTCCAAAGATTTATCGCGTTTCTCTTCTTCTATCGCTCCTCCTCTCCCTCCAATTTCTTCACTCGAAGTAGTGGCGACTCCGAGCACCACCGAATCAGGGTTCCCGACTCCCTCTCCTGCACTGGAAGACGTATGCAAGGCCTCATTGCGTATTAGCGTGCGAGTGAGAGAGAGCGAGAGGAACGAGAGAACAGTGCACATTGGGAAGAGGAACAGGCGTCCAAACACTGAAAGTCTCAAATCCACACACACCTCAATAGCTGATCAGCCAATGCTTCTTTCCGTGAAAGAGGTAGCAATGGAGCTGGAAGCGCCAACCCAAATTCGAAATCCAAAGGATCTCCACCCTGCATGGAGAAGGACATCCGCCAGTCAAAAAATGGGCCAGAAGGTTCATAGACGGCAGTTTCTAGAGTCCAGGGGGCTTCTGAAACTGAGACCAAATGCACAGCATTGGATCCTCCCAGCATTCACGTGCGATTTTCCAGAAGAATACCTTCTCCAGAAACTCTAGCTCCCTTCTGCGCTCCTCCCGAATAGCAAGATCTCGCCTGAGTCAAAAGGGAATGCAAGGACTGGTTTCATTTACTGAGATTCTGTTTGGGCGTCCATGGCAACTAAGAAACTGGCACCGTTCTCATCTGCTGGCACACATGGTAGCAAACCCTAAACCAAAATTCTGCTAAACAAAATCAAATGCTGCACCTAAGTTCAGATTCAGCTTCTTCAAGTGCTAAGCCACGCGGCGAGAGCTCGGGGGGGTCTACGGCAGCTGCAGCGCCAGCTCCTGCGCCCATGGGACCCGGCTCCGCATGGATAGGGCTCTCAAAACCCTGGTGGACATCCAGGGTCTCCTCGAGTCCACCTTGGCTGGATTTCCCCAACGTCCTTCTGCTAATCTTCTCCTACCTGTTACTTGATGTGGCCAGCCATTGATGGTTTTACAAGTCATGCGCCATGTCCGATACTGCCAGCAAGAACGCACGTTCAAAATCTCATGAATCCGAATCGAAACAAGTCGAATCGAAAGAGCTCGAACATCAATTCAAACTTTGTACCATTTTGGACAACGACTGAATGGATCTTTCTAGAAAATCTGCGCTCAAGTCTTGAGCTCCAGGCAGGACTGAGGATACCCAATGTATTCTCAGATGCCGTGGACAGGAAAGCTGAACTGTTCGATTCCAACATAAGTACCTCACAAATCTTCAAAATTCAAATACTTATCACATTGACATCAAAAGGCTCCGTTCACCCTTCGGAGCCCTGAGCTACATCGAGTTCATACTCATTGAACCTAAATGTGGATTTACAAAGCGGATATCCCCATGACAGGAAAACGAAAACTTCAAAGTTCCAGACGAAAACGCGAATTGAAGAAGTGACATAGAGGCATAGAGTAATCACCATATTCGACAATTAAATTTCCAAATTGGACCTGAGTACAACTAGTAATGCAGGACGTAGAACAATAAAAGGCAATCAGACAATGCTCACTGTCATGTCAAAATGCAAGAAAAATTAATATTAACATCTAGAAACGAAATTCCAATAGAAAACCCTACTCTGTCCAGCCTGACGTAGACCAGAGTGACTGCGACTAGATTCCCCTCCATCACCAATTAAATTCCTCGTTTCCAGAACAATCATCGTACAAAACATTAATTCCTATATGCAACACAGAACCTCGCCTCGTCCAAGCATGGCAGAAGCAAAATACATACAGGGAGAGAGAGATCCATCGTCATCATACTCCACGTCCATACTCAATCGCAATCCATTTCCCAAACCCTAAACCCAATCGTGTCCAGGATCGTGTACTCCAATCCCCCGGAATTGCACCAAAATTCACAGGCGAAAACAAATCCCATCGGAACCCTAGAAAAGTAATACCCGAAATTAAATCCCAATATGAGCCCGAAGTACCTGCGGGCGAGGCGAGATTGGAGTGGCAAGGGAAGCGGGGCACGCTATCCCGCAGACGCGAAACGGACCCCATCGGGATCGGACGACGACGAGCCAGCGAGGGATGAAGAGCGCGATGCTCGTCGGGGTTTTGGGGGAAAATTAGGGGCATGCGGGCGAGGGCTTTTTTCAGCGGGGAAGCGGAAATTCGCCTTCGTGAGGGAGGGGAAGGCCTCACGGGGCCAATTGTTGCAACATTAAATTAAATATAAAATTGTAAATTACTTGGGCTATATAACTTAATATTCCGCATTATTTTTGTGGGTAATAATATCTAATTTCAAGAGATTTCATCAACCTTCTCAGTTACATTGAAACGGTGTGGGGATGTCATTAGGGGGTATTCACTTTGGGTTGGGTATTTAAAAAAATAGTGGTACTCCTTGTTTTGAAGATAGCCATCTAGTAGAATCTTTAACTTTTTTAGGCAACAATTTCGAAACAAATCTAGAGGTTTGAGGTTCATATGGTGGTTTTGCTCTAAGCAAAGAGAATTTGGGTTTCTAGAAAATCCTACCTTGATGCATACTATAAAAAATATGGATGAAATTATAAAAGAAAAATTTAACAAGTGAAATTGTAGCATAGTTTCATTTATTGCAATAAAATGTCAAATACCTTATTTTTAATATTTTAATATTCTAATGTATTAAATACTCATATTTTGAAATTTTGAATTATAATAGAGAAGAAATTTTTTCTTGATAGAAATTCATCTACTATTTAGAATTTATAAGAATAATAAATCCTCCATATTTCTATAAATGTCTATAATGCATGCTTTTGTATATATGCATCTCCAAATGTAGAAAAAACATTTATTTATTTATTTGAATAATGCATTATCATCTTCATTGGATTGGAAAAAAATGAGTAATTCTTGTTATCAGTGTAATTTGAATGTTTTCTAGATTTTCATATGTTCAATGTCAATAAACTTGTTTTGAATTTTTTAAATATTTTGGTTTTAATTTTTGTAATGATCCTCTTCAAAAATTTATTATGTACTTGAACTTTATAGGAATATAAACATTATTTCTATATTTTATTTATAAATTTACTCTATTTTAAAAATATAATCCCAATAAGATTGCATGTATTATACAAAAACACAACAAATAGTTCGACTATTTCTTACAAATAACTTGGACTCCACTTCTCTCTACTATTCAAGTAAAACCAAATGCAAATTTTTGAAATTTTGAAAAGTGGAAATTTTGACATCTTGAGATCTTGAAAGCTTATAAATTGTAAATTTTTAACTCATAGTTTGTTAAATTTTGAATTATCATGAGAACCTTTAAGTTGCAATGGAACTAGTTTTAGTAATCTCTTCTTAACTCTTAAAGTCCCAATTGTCTCCCTAGGGAACAAAATGGATTTTGGGAAGGTTCTATGAGCTCAATTTTTTAATGAAACTTTTTGAAATTTTTTCATAAGATAGAAAAACTTAGTAACTTTTCAGGAATATAATTTTTATTTCACTTGGTGCCCCGAAGCAAAAGTTATATTACAATAAGCCTAGAACTAAATTTGGTGGGTAAAAAAACTCCACAAAATTTTAAAATAATTTTTTTCATGTGGTAGATAGTACTTTTTTCTACATAAAAAGCTTTTATTCTTTTCATTTGGATGTGTTAAGAGGAAGTTATGGAACATCCTATTTTGAAAGCAATCAACATTTTTTGAAAAACTAATGTATAGGATTCGTTTTGGAGCTCAAATTCCACATTTGGATTGTCGCAAGAACACTTGTCCTTTATTTTTTCCCTTTGGCCTTAGACAATTGGTTTCTTGGTCATAATTTCTGCATTGTATGTTCGTTTCCTATCAAATTTGAAATGAAGGTACATGTGGTAGTTGTAGACATTGAATACTTTCTTCCAGTCAATTTATTATTTTTAGATTGCCCCAATTGGATGCCTACCTTGGCCATTTTGGAGGGTTTTATTATTGTTTCCAATCCTAAAATGCAAATTTAAAGGTGAAGTTGGAATACAAGGACTTCTACTAAAGTTACACAAGCCTACAAAGAGATTTTTTTAAAATAGTCAAGTATCCATCTTCCACATGTGCTCAAAGTGCACTACATTTGCACACATGCAAAGAACTCAATTTTTTTTCCAAAACTGCAAATGGTTGAAAAGAAGAATCTTCAAGTTAGTAAAAAAGAATTTATTAAAGTGTGTTTTTTTGAGTTTTTTTTACTAATTTCTAAAAATTAATTTCTAAAGTCTATATTTTTTCATATTGTCCATCACTCTTTTTTTGTGCATAAATTTTAGAAATAAATTTTTCTAGACTTGAATTTTCAGACACATACTATTTTGAATGCTTTACAGATTATCCATATTTTATTTTATTTAAAAAATATTTATTCCAAAAGTCACAATATGCTAGTACTAAGGCGATTTTAAGCTAAAAATGACTGATATCCATTTTTTGAAACTAAAAATTTCACAAGATTAATTTTGATTATTAAAACAATCTCACCATTGGAATTAGTGTATTTCACTAGAAGAAAATTGTGGAGATTTCAACGCAATCAACTTGATGTTTCTGTATTATACAAAATAGAAACATCAAGTTGATTGTGTTGAAATCTCCACAATTTTCTTTTAGTATTTGAATCCCATCTTAATGCTATTAATGATTCAGTTTTATCTTCTATCACATACATTCTTCTGCAACAGTGCTAGTTTGTGAGCCTACGAGCATGAGCCTACGAGCAAGGAGTAGGGACTATGTGAGCGTTGAGTTCTAACATTTAGAAAATTTTAAGAAAAAAGTCAATAAGATTTCTAAAAAGAAATAGCATTATAAAAATTAGGATAAAATTTTCTATTTTTAATAAATTATAGTGCCTATTACCGTGAAGATATTCCTGTAGACCTATTACCATGGACCTATTATTGTTGTTATGTACAATTTGTGTAAAATGTTTTATTTTCATAACGTACTAAATATCAAAAGTATATATTTTAATGGTAAATAACTGAACTATAGTACAATGCAAATTGAAATTGAAAAAAGATTGTATTGAATACTTTGGCAAATTACAGAATTTGTCTAGATAGAAAACAATACTCTTGAAGCTACATATCTAATTTTAATCTACAACCTTCCAATCTAAAATGTAAACACTCAAAGATTCTTAGTCATCTAGGTATGATGAAGATTCTCATTTGGAAGCTTGATGATACCAGCCCTACTGAGAAGGAGCTTCACTTCATTGAAGCTGAAGCTTGGAGAATGTATAAACTTATCGTCTACTGGATTCATTTTGCAAAAATAATGAAACAAGTAGTAAAGGTGTTTGCAGTTCACATACTAATGGCGGCCACCAATTGCTGAGACAGCCATGTCTACAAAATCTGGACAAGTGCACTCCAAGTACATGCCAAGTGTAATTCGATAAACCTTTTCCGTAGGTTGAGTTCCAGATTGGAGAGAGATTATGGCTCCAAGCCCAGGGAAGGGCAACATAGTTACTTCCAAGATCAATCCTTTGACATTTCCAGCACTCTCCCATTTATTGCGATGTTCTATGGTAGGAGCATTTACAATACGGCAAATAGCTTTGCTCCTTCTTGTTGTTGGATACGTGTTCGCATGCAAAGGACTAGGCTAATCGTGGAGGACCACTTCAAAAATGTTGGACATTCTGAATAATCCTCGAGGTGACATAGGTGGTCGCTCTTGGAGTTGGAAGCCAGCATCTTGTAGTAGTAGGGTTTCTTAGCGACTCAATCTAGTGTTAGATAGAATAGGCCACACATCAGGTACTTGGGGCCAATCAATTACCCAAGGACATTTAGAGCCTCGTACACATTGGTCAATATCATCTGGACAAAACCAAAAGTCAGTCATGATCTCCTTGTTTCCTCCATATTGTTTTTTTTTACCACGATACGTTGGAGTTGGAGTGCCTTTAGATCCCTTTGCAATTTTGGCAATGCAACGAATGTTTGATCCCCTCTATTGGGCATGACATTTGCAACTTGATTTTTGTGAAATCCGTGCAATATGCCATTGCGAAGTGTCACAATCTCTCTCCATCGCAATTGTGACATGTGGTATATTCATAGAGGTAGGCAAAGTTTCTGCTTCATTGGAGGCCACTATTGGTGTACATGTAGATCGTGTTTGCACTCGTGGTTGAGAGAAGTTGACCTTGTCTGGACGATGGGAGTCACCATCCGAACCAATGGAAAGGTCAAGTTTGCGTTTACTACTACCAAACACCTCTTCACCTTCCAAATGTGGAATACGTGTTCCAACACCAACTGCTCCAGGAAGGCCATTCAAAGCCTCTGCAATCTTCTTTGGATCGCCACTCCGTCTAGCACCTCTTAACTTCAACTCTTCTTTGGATGGCCCTGCCCTTGATGTTGTGCCATTCAAAAATGCTCGGTAATTTGTCATTTGCATAAAGGCACGAATGCAGTCATCACAAGTGGCGGCAAATAAGTCATTACCTCGATTGCCCGATTGCTGCAACCATTTGTTATGCATTGTTTCTGATAAATTGCATGATGGCATGTCCGCCATTTCGTTGAGACTCAACCCCTAGAAAGAGAAAAAGGGATTTTTTTAGCCCAAAATATAATGACTGAAAAAGAAAAACATGCCACACCTTTCGCTAAGGTATACTACTATAATTTTTTGATTACTCCATTGTGAGGCAAAGGGTCCCCTCGGCCCCGAGGGGAAGTCAATCATTACCTTTGATGATCAGAATTCTATCAGAAGTACTGGTTTAGTTTGTAGGGAACAAAATTGGAATGCAAGTAGTTCTATACGAAAGACATTATGAAATGAAAATGGTTGTACAAGCAAGACATTATTAAAAAAATGACATCGAATAACATACCATCTACATGAACCCGCCCCATTGGCGATATCAAAAGTGCCAAAATGCAAGCCACAACTCCAATTCACGCAAAGCCTCTTCTAAAGCTGCTCCGGATGATAGCCACCAAGAACGAATCGCTAAGTACCGTGTCTCGGCTTCCTCCATAGTCTTGGAATCTTTATATTGGGAGCACAAACGAGTATGTTGGTGTTGCATATCCGGTTTAATGAGCTTTTGGGTATGTCGATGCATCGAAGTACTCCAATGTAAGAGACATGTACACTCCTGGTTAATAAGCTCCTCTTTGGTATTCCCCATGCCGTATACAATGCGAATAGCATTCCAATTTGCTTGTGCACTATCTGCCATGAAACCCTTCAAGTAAGGACTCATCACGCCATTGCGTCTCATAACATCATTTAGTAACCTCCACATGATGCAATGCACTTCTATATCTTCAGATTGCATGTCACAAATGGCGATTGTCATGACCTTCCTGCATCCTGTGTCATATCCATGGCATGCCATAGTTGTCTAATCTTTAACACATTTTACATGGTCAAACATAAGCCACGCGTTCTCTAAATCTCCTCCGGGTTGCTTGCGCTTCACCAAGTCCACTCCACTACCAGGTTCTTGAACCAATATTTTAAACAAGTATACCTTCTCTTTTCCTTGTCCGGGAAAGACACTATCATGAATGTATTCAAACTTCAAATTCCATTTCATGTTCATAATGCTATCTATGACCCCACTTTTACCAGTGCTACGGAAGGAAGTGATAATGTTACGGATGTTAGGAGAACTTAGTATCTGGAACTTATCCATGACATCCTCTAATGACTTTCCTTGCAATATCTCGTTAGGGCCATCACCATTGTGTATAAGGTGGTTGTCTAGAAATTGCTTACTAGCTGCAAGGGCGATGGCTTAGTTAGTGGCAATTGGAGTTTTAGCAACCTCGCTTGCAATGAGATTGGAAATAGTGTCTACAGACTCTCGACATGTTCTCGAAGCCACAGGATGCGTGTGATTACCTAAATGAATGCACACTCTGGTCATGAATGTAGTATCACTAAAAACATAATATATTCTAGCATCACAAATACTAACACAATAGGGTGGATGTTTGCATATCTTGCAAAGCATACTTGAATCCTTGGGAGGATTCGAGCCAATATGGAATGGAGCAATAGTACAACCACACCACTCTGTCTCATTACGTTTGGAGGACCGCCTCAAATAGGGGCAATCAACATTATTACATACTAGATGGCCTACATAGGAAGACTTCTTAAACTTAAGGCCATCTTGGTTGTGGATATTGGATGTCATAGTTCGACACCAAGCATGACCATCGTATCATTTATCCATGCCCTGTAGATTTCCACCAGCAGATGATGAAGATGAAACACGAAGTGAAGGCAACTCAAATACTACATCTCCATCAAAATCTGCAGGGAGATATTGTACTTTGTGGTGGATTAGTGAATTGTAGTCTAATGCGGCAACTTCATTTCTAGATCCTCGAACTGTTGCTAGCTTCCTTAGGCAGTCAATGATACTAAACGTGATTCCACTATTTGGATATGTTGGTGGGCGAGAGTGAGTCAATGGAGCAGGACTACTTAGTGGGGTACAGTATGTAGTAGAAGTTGTCCTAAGGACATCATCAGTAACTATACCAGGAAGAGTTGTTGGAATACTTGGTTGGCTAGGAGACTCTCCCTCTGACTCACTAGATAGGTCTATGACAGGATCAAGGACTTCTTGTTTGACACAAAGAAGTTGAATTGGAGTACAAGCAATCGTCATATCCTCACGTTTTGTAGAATTTCTAAAATCCTACCGAACAAGAGGCATGTCTACAGTAGAATGTTCTAACTGGCGAGGTAAAATCTCTGTGGAAGCAACCATCATGAGAGATGACAACCCATAAGCTCTATAGCGACCTTCACGAAAGTGCTAGACATGACCGTCCTCAAGTTCTAACTTCAAAATGTAGATGTACTCCTTCAAGTGTCCAGAATTGGACATGACCTCTTCTTCAACATATATACTAGATTGGACAAAACCAAATCGGACGTGAAGAAGGTGTGAAGACACTAGAGCATATCCTTCTTCTCCAAGAGGGAGAAGAAGGGGAATCTCATGGCCATCCGCTCGAATGGAGGCCATTGACACACAAAGAGGGCACAATAACAATGAAAAAATTATAACAAAAATTTGTTACAAATTGGAGATTTACTCAGTGAAGGAGGTTTTGTTGTATACTTTATATAAGAATCAAGTAGACCATTAGGTGGACATAATTTTGTGTTAGCAATTGTTGTCAGGTGCCAAAGATGTCAAAGGCCTCTAATTTTGTATATCTAAAACTACCACACAAATGTCTATTTAAAGAGAATTTATGAAAAAGAGACGTTTCTCTTACCTAACTCATAAATAAGAAACTCAAGAATCATGTTACTAGTTTGTTGATTGGAGATGCATTGAGATTTTATTTAATTAAGGCACAATAGAAGGGTACAAGTGCCCATTCTTGTCCTTGAAGAGTTGAAGCCATTCATGTACCATAAATTTCCAATAAACCATTCATACACTTCCATTAAAGTCTCCTTCAAATTTGCCTTTAAATTGACTACATTTTTGAACTATGGTTGGTGGACTAAAGTTTTTTTTCATATTCTAATTCACCATTCTGATATGACGGTCAACATAGTCTAAGAACATCCACTTTGACAAATCATAGAAATTACATAACATATTGTAAAAATCAGATTCTTGAAGAAATTTTGATTTTGATGTGGTTGATGTACTAGAGCTAATTTTAGAAGAGAGTTACCTCCAACCATGTTGAATTCCTTATGTTGACAATTTATAGTGCATCCAACCACCCTTGTTTTCATCTTAAACACTTCGCCACTTTTTTATTTAATACAACGCCATTATGACAATTTTACTTTTCCTAAAGTGGCAGATACTAGGGAATTTCAAAAGTATTTGTTGACCTGGATTAAGGTGCCATAATGAAAGGCTTAACATTGGAGAGTTGGAAAATATTCGATGACATAATTCCAAAGATTGATAAAGAAATTTTAAAACAAAAACTAAAATTGAATTCCCTACTAGTTCTGAAAGGTGACATGGATCCATGTCCAATGCCTAGAGTCACTCCAAGTGAAGTACATGCCATAGCACATCAGATGAGGGACGTGTGTCATTTTTAAAAAAACAAAAATGTCTACCAACCTCTCCTAAATGTGAGACACCCTATTGATTGGTAATGGGGTGTTGGTTACTCTATGGTGTCATTACTATATAACATGAAGCCTCAAGTCATTGTCTTCCCATTGTAGTGAACACCTTAGAATTCGGACTCACGCGATGTATTGCGAATAGTGTCAAGTGCGTATTATAATATGAACTTCTATTGTTGCTTAGATCTTGTTGTATTTCATCAAATTCATTCCGCAATATGATCTATTAGGCTCATGCATGTTGCGAAAGATAGAACCGATAGTGTTTCACAACATAGTTTTAGGAAGAAAAAGAAAAGAGGAAAACTTTTGTACTCTTCATGGAAGGAGTTGCAGCAATCACGAAGAAGAGCAAAGATTGTCATAGTAGAAAATTTATCAACTCCGATTGCAAATTGCACCCTTCATATCAAAGAGGATAAAGAGGTTGTTGACGTGAATGAAGGAAGTGCGTTGGAGGTATCAAACATTGAGGTGGAGCAACTCAAGTTCTATTGTCGAAGAGCAACGTCGAAGTCGTGGGTAAGTATATTAACTTTTTACTGGACACATATGTTTCTCGATATGGTTTGAGTATGAATAAATACTTTTGAGTAGCCTTTAGTTTAGAAATAAATTAAATTTAGGAACCTATAATTTAGACCTTGCAATTCTTGTTTACAATAAATCAGTGCACATGGACATTTGAGGAATTTTGAAACAAAAAGAATTTAAAACCCGTATCATTTCATATACATGATTTTCAATACCTAATTGACCGGCTAGTAAAGGTAATTGCTGCGGGTTGACCAGCTACCATTTGACTGATACGTGGGAAGGTCAGTTCAAGCCCAGAGGTCATCGTCTTCCTCTTCTTTCTTTCCTATGCTTATCAGCGCTCTTGTTTGAGTTGTGATCGATAATCACAAACACCAACTCGCGTGACCTCATTGGTAAAAATATGTTTTTGTACTTAGTTTAGGAAATACTTAGTATACGCATTTTCATATTAATCTCAGTATGATTCAATCTAATCTAGGGTTTTGTTATTGAATTGTAGGAAACGAGAGCAATGGCAAGGAAGCCTGGAACAAGGAGCGCATCAGCTGGAGGACAACGAAGTGAGGGTAACGGAAGTAATGAGGACACCCGTCCAGAAATTCAAGATGTGACTGAAATCACCGGGACTCCTACCCCAGTTAGGGTTGCAGTGAGAATCATCGCTTCTTCTAAATCTTACCTTCACAGACAATGAGTTAATCTCTTGCCTTTTGCGCCTGCCCTATTTATCTCTTGCTAGTCATGCTTAGTAATAAGCAAAGTTCGAGTTTGTGATTCCATATACTCAGACAAATGACAAATTCGTTTCTTGAACTATGCTATGGAATTGCAAATTAGGGTCAAATAGAATGTGTTTGTCGCTGGTGATTTTCCATTTCCGTTTCTGCATCTCTGAATACATATTCATATTTGAGGTCAAGTGAGTGTAAATATTTGCTTGCTCATAGCACTAAATGGAATGTGCAGACTGGGAGATGAGGGTTTGAATAAGAAAGTTCTATGTATTAATGGGTGATTTCATAAGGAAAACGATATAAATCCCAATCAGTTAGAAATCAATTGCATTATTAGTATAGATCTGTAGAATAGAACCTCAAAACCCTGGCCTCTTCAATTCCTCAGACCATTTTTAAAATGGAGATAGGAACCCTCTGGCCCGAGGGCTAGCCTTTGAGTTTTGATGCATTCATTTGGGAAAATTAGAAAATCCTACATAGAAAGAAAATCCTAGAATCTCAAGTAATGAATATAATCAAAAGATTTTAAATCTAGCATTATTCCTGTCTACTCGATGGTGAGTGAAGGACACTCCAAATAAGGATTGCTCCTGAACACAGCGAGAAGAAGAGCCCGAAAGTCATGCAAGATTTTAGGTGATTCTGAGTTTCGATGTTTTGCTGCTAACCATTGTCTGCCGAATGACAAGCCTCGGTGCCGATGGTAGTCAACTAGACCATGACTATTGATCGGAAAATTAACCTGGCCAGCCTCATCGTATGAGTGATTGATCAGAGAATGAGGCTTGATCCTTTGGTTGTTGCATCTTACACTGAAATATTGACAATACAATGTGAAACAATAGTTGCTATAGTACGTGTGAAACAGGGATCCACTGGTTCGATCTTCATGTTAATGTCACTCAGACTAATATTTGTGTGGTCGAATATGTGTTGCTGATTTGTGTAGATGTGATCAGTCAATGAGTTTCATAAACAACCATGTATATTATGAAATAGATAATGCAAATTAGTTTCCCATTTGATCTTCCTTTGATTCTCCTTATATTGGCTCATGGACCCCAGACCCGTTGGAATGATCAAAGTGGTCAATGACACCGGAAGCCTCGGCGCACATAGGAATTCGATGATGGATCAAGCCTAATCACCGGTCTAAAATAAACTTGGCATGGATACTTCTAGAAATTAAATTATCATGTCAATAATTTTGGAGATACTTTATATTAGATTATGTTCTGATCAAAGAGTTCAACTAGAAAAAATCTCGGTCCCGATGGGTTCCATTTGGACTTCCAGTCTGGCTTATCTGATGAGTATTATTTAAAATACCCCGCCACACCAGGAGCCATGGGACTATTAAGTTTGGAGTTTTCTAATCAAATTGACTGAATCACAAATTTCTTACATCAGAGCCTCATCATCCTTGTTTCTCCTTCCCTGAATTTTTTGAGTTGCTGGATTTTCTCCTTGATTGAATTTTCTAAGTTTCTGTTTTTTCTCAGTCCCTAAATTTGTTGATATGCTATTTTTTCTTAGTCCCTGAATTTTTTGAGTTTGTTGGATTTTCTCCTTCCTTGAATTTTTTGAGTTTCTATTTTTTCTCAATCCCTGAATTTGCTAAGTTGCTGGATTTTCTCAGTCCCTGAATTTACTGAAGTTCTGGATTCTCTGAGGCCCTATTTTTTCGAGTGATTCTTGATCAAAATGATTCATCACAACATAAGCCTCGGCACTGATGGACTCTAGATGGACTTCCAGTATGAATCAAATCATTCAGCTTTGTGATCTGAGGATGAAGATCCGAGTTAAATTTGATCACATGTCAAGAAAAAATCCTAGAGTTTCTTCTCATATGAGCTTGGGGTGCTAAGGAGATAGACTTTACACATTCATCTTGCTATTATAGACAAATAATCAAGTGTAATTAGATAAGCCATATTTTGATTCAGTTTAGCTAGCCTAGTAATTAATTGATATGACGTTGTTGTAATAGCGTCTGAAGGATCTAAGTCATGGTCTGTAAGGAGGGCCTCGGTGTCGAGGGCATGTATTCTCTAAGGTTTTCTGATCTTGTTGCATGTATCTGACTTGCTAAAAGAAAGTCAAGTTCCATGATTTTTTCTATTACTCCTTTTTATGATTAGTTGGTTTATTGTGTTTTTCATCCCTCGGCACTGAGGGGACTTTGCTTTCAGTATATTTGTAATAACTATACTTAGATGTGATTGACCGATCTATTGAAGTCTTCTTCAATTTTGGCAGATCAAGTTCATGATTTACGTATTTCATAGATTAGGATTATTGTTGTGCTTGTGTGGCCTCGGCGCCAAGGGCCCCATGTTTGTCATGCCTTCCTAAGAAAATAACAAAGAAATGCCTTTAACTTGAGTGGATGAATTCAATAATTTCTAGAGTTCAATAGAGTATGGTTGATTCTGGATTTTGCATCAAGGAAGGTTAGGACGACAATTCAATTAGTTGAGTGTTGTATCAATCAAGTTTGCACCCTAGGTTTGCACGAGTAACAATAGGCACTCAGAGTAGAAGGGAGGATATTGGATCTGCTATTGGGATCTTGTTATTTTGAAATCACTTATGATTCTCTTCTCTTCTATTTGGTTCTTTTAATATCCATTTTTGAGGATCAAACATTTGCCACAAAGAATCTTAGGGTGAGTCCTTTATACCTTTGGTAATCAATTATTTAGGATTGATATGTATCATCACATCAATTTGTATGATTTCTTAGTTACATTGTTCTCCACCTGGTTCTCAATGATTATTGAACTTAAGAGTATGAAGGCAAAGAGAAAGCAACCCTCGGTGCAGAGGGTAAAGTTTCCACCTTCTCACATAGATGTCATGGACCCCACAGTTTGGGCTATTTATTTGAGAATTTTCATTTGTTTTAAATTTTTATCTATTATGTTCTTTTCATTTGATTGCATCCTCTTTTTTCAACTACCTAATTCTGGCTAATGACTAATTTTCTATGCAAGAGGTAGCTTCTGATTCCAATCCATTGCAGTCTCAAGGTTTGGAGGATCAGAATATCGGTGGAGATGAAGACAAGGATGTGGAGAAGATTGACACGGAATTCCCCACTGAGGATGCCTTTCGGAGAGCTCAGAAAGTTAATTCTGTGGCCTCTATTGCCAACTTGAGATTGAAACCTCATTCAATTTCTCGTTTGAAGATTCCATTGTGCCGTCTTGTTGTGATGCCTATGGTTTGTCCAACACTTCAGTGTGATCTTACTAAACTAGAAAAGGACTTCGTGCATGGTTATAGAGATGGTTCTTGCGTGTTTTATGTTTCATTGACTAATGAGCAAGGAGAGATGGAGCAGGTGTCTGACACTGATAAACATGCATGGGGACCTATGTGGAATGCTAAGAATGACCTCTTCAATGCCAAATTGAGTGCAACACCAGGCTTGGAGAAATTTCAGTGCTCCAAATTCTTTGTGTGTGATGGTAACCATAGGTTACTTGCATGGTCTTCATATATATCCAAACATCATGACCTCGACCAAAATTGGGACATTTCAGTGGATTCCATCATCCTTGAGACGAAGGGTAGAGTTGGTGATGTCATGCATGCCATGCATGCCATTAACAAGTAAGAACCACATATAATCTTCTTTATATTTTGAATTCCTTAATTATTTATGTTTATATTAACATTTTTTATCTATTTTGTAGGGAAACAGAGAATTCGTTCATCAAAACCAGTCTTGTGCATACACTATATCGTGTACAAAAGTATGGAGTTCTTCATTTAGACAAGTTCTCTAAGCACTTGAGTGCTTCCGAGATGACACAGTGTCGACAGAACCTTCGAAAGAGTTGGTATTCTATGTCGGTTGAAGTGTTTACTTCATTTATTTTTCGGGTAATACTCCAAAATACACTAAGTATATATTTCTTTTATTCCTGGTACTTTTGCCATAGCATTGCTAATGTTTATATTGTTGTGCAGTACGAAATTGCGGCAGCAGCTGATGTTGCAGTTTGACTATACAAAGAAGAAACACCAAAGGATGATCAATCACAGGAAGGCATCTTGGTTGCAATGAGATTGGGTACAAAAGAGAAGACCACTAAATTGATCCAGAAGTTGGGAAAGTTAACAGCAGTTGCTAATCCCAATCTTGGGAGTGAATGGCTTCAAGAGGTATGATCACCTTGTCATTGCCCTCTCAATTTCTATTCTCCTATTGTCATTCAATTTCTCTAATTCCAATTTCTTTGTGTTACAGATCGAGCACCATTGGAGCTCAAATATGACTCCCGAAATGACATTGGAGAAGTTGCAATTGATTGCAACTTGTAATGTCAATAGTGAGCAAAAGGTGAAGTGGCTTTGGTGGTGGAATTCTTCAATTCAAACAAGAGAGGCTAGAAGATTCCCATTGAAGCCTATTGGAGAAAATGAATTGAGGTCATTCTTGGCAAAAGCGTGTTGGTATGCAGGGGTAAGTGCTTCTCATGTAACTATTGTTGTATTATTTGTCTTGTTCTTTTATGTTGAGGTAGACATCATCAATTAATAACCAAAGATATTTATATGTGAAAATTAATTTTTCCCATTTCACAGATTGAAGAGGTGGGGAATGAAATGCTTGAGAACATTGTGAACAAGGACCAGTTGGTGCTGTCTATGGACTCTCCCCAAGAACTAGAGAGTTTTCTTGATTATGTAGAAGGATGGCGAATCCGAGTTTGGGACCACGCATTCTTGATGCATTTCAGGGGGCATGATGTATTCAGGAAGTCAAATGACTTTAGAAAGCATAAGGGTAGCAATCTAGTCGTTAAACGTGTGATTTACTGGTATGAATTTCACTTTTATGTTGTTATCTTGTAATTAGATGACTTATCAAATTTTGGGTTGTATGAGATTATTTTCTTGAATTGTCATTCTTTGTTTATTCAGGTATTTTAAATATGAGCTACTACCGAAGGGAGCAATTGCGAAGTACGATCTTCCTCCTTTTCTAGGAAGATGGTTAGATGTCTCCTCGGAGCATTGCATGTTTTCTTCGTCTCAGTTGAGGTGGTGGACTAGTTTGCACCTCAGATCAGGTGCATGGTATTTGGATTGCCCACCAGAGTTCACGCCATTGCCTGAAAAGCTCCTCAAGGACTCTATCAACTCTCATGAAGTTGTGGAAGAATTTGATGAGTTTGCAGGCCTTGATGAAGATGCAAAAGCAAAAGCTACGAAGAGAAGGGATGAAGTTGACAAGAAAAAAGCATTGAAGAACTTTGAGGCTGTAGAAAAGGCTAATGAGAGAATCACGAAGAAGGCCATGAAGTTCATGGAGACTAAAGAGACTTCAGCAGCTAAGAAGACTAGGGGCAAAAAAACCAAGCAGCAAGTTCCACCCTTATATACTAAAGACGAGGGCTCTCAACACCAACATTCTTTCTCACGAGGCACCAAGCATGATGCTGATTATGTTTCACTCGGTGATGGTGGCATGCAACATGGTCCATTAGTTGTTGATTTTTAGAATGACTCAGAGATTTCTATCGATGAGTTCATTCTGAATTATTCTCTAGCAGATGTAGTGGCTCATCCTCTACCCCAAGTGTACTACGACATCATCAAATTCATTGAAAAGGTTAGTAGTTTCCCATGCTTTGACGAATCTTTGGTGATACAATTTTTTGCCTTCTTTTATTTTGTTTACTAATTGCGAAATTTTTGTTGCAGCACAAAGGAGACAAGCAACGTTTCTTTAGAGGAGTCAAGAGTGATAAACCACGCATTGACCTTATTATTGCGGACGTTCCAAAGGGTTTGTCTATCCCTGATCTCTCAATGCCTGCAACCACCATTCCTAAATGGAACATGGACAACCTTGTGTGGTTGGAAGCAGTTTTTGAGTTTGCTGATGGTCATGTACATGATGATGGAGCCCTAATCATCATTTATCCCTTGAGGGCTATTACAAAGGCTACTATTCTTAACTATGGTACTACATATCATTTTGAGAAGATGAAGGACTAGTGGGGAACGAATTGGTTACATTTGGCTTCACCAATTTCTACTTCACAAATGGTATATACATTTTCTCATTTAGTTTAGGGTGTGGTCAATTTATTTTGTGAAATGAAATGCCTTCATAGTTCTATATTCCAAATTGAGTTATTATATAGTGTGTAGGATGTTTATATTTTCTTGCAGTTGTATACGATATGATGGTTTTGTTTGTTTTGATTTTTCTAAACATTGTAGTTTATAGTTATGCATTCATTATGGACTTATTGTTTCTATCCCTCCTTATTTTTGTAGACTCAGTGCTTTGGTATTTCCTTATTTGTGAGGAATTTTCCTAGTGTTGAACTTTCTAAGTTCCAATTCCCACCATGCCCAAGTTTGAAGAAATTGGGGGTGGATGTTGCCCTTGATGATGTCCTTCAAAATTTCACAAAGCTACAGACTTTGACCATGAACAACAATTCCAAGCCTTGGAGAGGAGCACGAGAAAAGGATCCGTGGTTCTTGCAGATGCTAATAGAAGCATCATCACTTCCGCATGACATTGTTTTGGACTGCACTGCTTCAACAAGTGCAACCAATTGTCTTCACTATCTATTTGTTCTCATCTTCATTTACATATTCTCTTTGAACACTCCCACCATTTTTTTAATATTTGAACTTCTCGTGTTCTTGTTATCAAGGGCCTCCATTCATGCTTGCAGAATCTTGAGTAGGCACATAGTTGCACTTGAGGAAGACAAGGCCATTTTTGATGCAGTTTTAGCCCCAATGATTCGTACAATTCCAAATGTTCCAACAGCAACTGCAACAGTCATCTTGCAATGTGATGATGAAGATGAAGTGGAAGTAGAAGTTCCCCGCATTGTCAAGAAATCTCGTTTCAGTAAGTAAGTCTATCCACGACTAGCATTTTTTTCAAATTTGGGAGTGTATCTCTAAAACATTGATTGTATTCCATTTACATTTACATTGCACATTCGCTTCATTTTGAATATAATATTGAAATCATTTCTAATTTTGTATTTTTTTTTCACAGCATGATTTCTAATGAAGCAACTCATCGACCTTTTTTTACTTTACCTAGTTTTTTTCCAAGCCCAGAAAAGTCCTATACACTACCATCATATGCAAAGGCTTTAGCTTCTACCTTTTCATCTCAAGAAAAGTTTCCTATACATGCTAGGTCAAGATCTATAGATCCTATGGTTTTGAAGTTTATAGATGTGACAGCCTTAGAATCAAACATGGAGTCATCATCGACTAATGGTAGTGGCCAATCTCAATCTATGTCTACATCTTCTATGTGATTCTATTTTCAGTTGCATTGCACTTGTTGGATTTCATTTTATCGTTTATTATAAGTCATTTTGGTACCTAGAACTATTATGTTCTAAGCTTTCTCTATTTCTTGATATATGTGTGTTCTACATGATATTGTGTTCATAATATTATAGTGTTGCTGAAATGTGAAGTTCATTTTGTATTTATCCTTGTTAGGAGGAGTTTATAACCATTGTTTGAAAGGCTCGTTGGTTATCACTTTTTTTCTTACCATTTGACTCCTACAAATGTATAAAACAAATTTGTTTATGATTTGGAGATTACTTCATATACCAATAACAAGTGGCGATATTTTCGTGAGCCCCAAATTTGAAATTATTATGCATTATGAACAAAGAAAATAAAGAATTTTTTTGTCTAATATCAAAAACCTCAATTTCTTCCCCCTAATTGTAATTCTATTATCAAGTATCATGGAATGCAACAAAGTCTACTACTAACTCTTTTTGAAAGCTAAATCTAAAAACCAATGTATATTAATAGGTTTAACTTTATATTTCTTGGCAGTATTTAAATTCCAAATTTCTCCTATTGACATGATTTTGAGTATAAATTGCATTTTCTAAGCTACATTTCATTAGTTGGGCAAACATTAAAAAGGCATCATTTTCAAGAATGAAATTATCATCAATAAACAATAAGAGATGGCCAACGTGCACTATAATAGTGCTTTGTAGGTTAAGTATCTATTTCTTTATAATTACTCTCAATCGTAACAACGGAATTTGCAATAAATTTCACCACAAATGAACTAAAATACCTTTAAAGATAACAATTTTAATGACCATTTTTTTCATCCTACATAGTGAGGTGAAGTCACTATTCTAAATTCCACGGTCATAGGTACCTAATCAATTTCAACCTAGGAAAATATACGCTCACACGCTCAGGCTCACAAGCTCACGTTCATAGGCTCACAAAATAGCAACCCTGCATTCTTCTACTTAACCATTTTCTGAAGAATGAAAATTATCTTATTTTTTTATTTTCCAATAATCTCGATTCAATATTTTGTTCTAAAAAAATTAATTTAAAAATCTATAGTGCAAGGTTTTTAAGTTAAGAAAATTCAAAATCCCACAAATTAGTTGGTAATAGTGCTAAAAATCATGATTTATTCTCTTTCAACTACATTTATCTTGCAATCTACAAAGGTTAAAGTCTTTGAAATATTTTTTTGCACATATTCAAACTCATTTATTATTGAATCTTGTGGTTAGATATGCCAAAATATACCATTTTTAAATTTTTTGCCCTTTGTACTAGAAATGGCAATTTTCAACTATTTTTATGAAAGCTAGACTTCAAGATTTTAGGGGTTAATCAATGAATATAGGGTGTATTTGTGGAAGAGATACAACTTAGCTATGAATTTTTGAAGCTTCCAATGATTGAACTCACCAAATTGAAGCAAATTAATTGGAGCCATGAAATTTCACTAAAAATTGCATTTCTGTCAATGTAAATTTTGCGTTCTAGGGCAGAAAACAAGAAAACATGTCACGTAGATTATGTTGAAGGAAACAATGTTTTCTACAAGTGTGTTGAACCCAACTGAATGAAACTATAGAATTTGGAAGGCACTTGATTAAAACTTCATAATTTGTTAGTTTTTTCATGACTAAATAATTCTTTTGAATGGCTTTATGAGGCTTTTCCACCGCAAGGCGAAGAAACCCTCTAGAGTTGGCTGGCAGGAAGTGTATGGGACCTCTACCTAAATTGCCTTCTAAGCAATGGACTCTAACAATGTTTTGTAAATGAAATTTTAATTAAATGACAAAGTGGAAAAGGGGGCAACACTCCTAAATCCCCTAAAAATGGGTCCTAAAATCCCAAAATGACCCTAACACATATTCTAAAAGGTTAGAGCAACCCTTTGGCTTGACTCTATCCAAAATTTGCAATCAAGGCACTGAATGGGTTTAATTAGGGCCTTGAAAATTAATTCTAGCACACCAAAATCCTAGCTCAATCTATGCATTTTGACACCAAGCACCTCTCTAAATGCCTAGATCTAATCCTATAACTTTCACACCTTCCTTTTAAATAGTTTAGCATGTTTTTTCAAATTTCATCATTCAAACATCCAAACCCTAATTCTAACCCACTTTGGATAGTGCATTTGCATTTATCCTAAAACTGCAAAAAATAAACTCCCTCATCATGCACTCTCAATCATCCAAACTCCTTAAACTCAACATGCATTGCACCTCATTCATCATACAAATACATGAAAAGATAATAATATTTTGTAATTATTGTTACAATTAAAATTCAACTAGCTTACAACAAATAAAATATGCAAAATGAGACAAAAGTCACTACAATTGATGGCAACAGACCTCCTCACACTAATTTGGTCGCCCCGTCTTTGTCCTTGTTCTAAATTGAGTGAACCATATCATTCTAAAAAGTTAATTTTTCCATCTTCATCCTCCCTAAAATTGAGGTCATTAGGGTAGGCCAATCTCCTACAATCGCTCACCAAAGTTGGCAATCTTCTTTGGTAGCGACAGTTGACCTCCCCAAACCAAATCGGTTGCCCTAATCTTGTCTTGACTACAAATGAGGTGAGCCATAGCTTTTCAAAAAGCTTACTTTAGGACACTCTATCCCTTTGGAATTTTGCCTCGTCAGATTCTCCATGCTCCTACTATCCACTGAAAAGAGTCTGTCACACTCCCCCCTCTAAAAAAATTACCCCTACCACCTCCCAAAAATTAGGAGCCATCCAATTCATTTCAAAAAAATTCCATCCCCTACAAGAAAAATCAATAGCCATCAGATGTACATACGAAATACGGTACGGATATGGATACGAATACGATACAACAATATATAGATATGGATGACAGGATACAAACACAACAGTATGGGATTATCCCATATTGATTGTTTGCAATCCCACCCTCCCAAAACTACAAGAAGGGGAGGTGGGGATCAATCTAAACTTAACCTTAAATATAAAATCTTTTACAAAATTGCACCCTTCGAAAATTATAAGAGGGGGTGAGGTTAAAATTAAATTTTCATTAATTTTTTTTTGTCATGGTGCATAGTTTTACACTATGCACCATGCAATGGCTACTATACGTCAATCAACCGTCAAAGTTGGCAATCCAATCTCAACTCAAATTTTCCTTGTCTTCTCAAGCACTTTCCCATTTGACATCAAAATCCTTTAATTTTCACCCATTTTTTTTTCATGAAACCATGAAACCATGAAACCTACTCAACAAATTGTTTCTAGTCTTCCCCTATCCTAACTTTTTGCAATTCATGCTCCAAATGCCCACAAATCACAACATTGCCCTCAAAACACATACACACAAAATTGAGAGAAAATTGAGAGAGAGAAGGCTTCAAACCCTAATTTTGCATATAAGAAAACTCCCTAATGGAATAATTTCCCTAACTATTTTCATCCCACTCTATTTTACCATAAATCCGCTAATTTAGTGGATAATACACCAAATTAGTGCGAATTGCGTAAAGTGATTACAAATGCTCTAGTTTAGTGTAGATTGTGCTAATCAAATGTAAAACACCTTAAATTATTGCAAAATACTCTAAACTACTGAAAAAACTCCCATTTTAGTGTTTTACTCACTACAATAGTGTTTTAGTCATAGTTTTAGTTTAAATAATTTCTTTTGGATTTTTAATTATTTATTATTTTTGGATTTTTCAATTTACTTCTAGTTTCATTTCATACTCCTAGTTTTTTGTTTTTAAACCCCTAAAGGACCAAATGGCATTTTTTGGCAACATAGCGATTTGGAGCAACTCACTATGGATGGAATTATTTTTTCTTTGGAATTTTCACACAACATATGCCCAAGGAGTAACTTTAAGGCCCAACAATTTTCATAACATTTGAATACATGGTTGAAAAGTTATTGTATCATATGCAATTTTCATTGCTTAGTGGGCAACTAGGGCAACAAAAAAACTTCTTTAAAAATCACTTTTTTTTAAAATAAAAATTTGAAATTGGTTTACTAGATTTACATATACATGGAAAGCTTTTAATCATTCCATTTTGATTTATGAGATGAAAGTTATGAAGAGTTTTAGTTATGGGTAGTTTATAGTAGTTATGGAATCTCTACTCTAAAATAAACCTTTGAAGACCTTTATTTAACTCAATTTTCATTATTTTTGGAAAAAAAATTAAGACATTAGGTGTAGATTGTTTATTACCCTGTACAACATCACAACCATTGGGATTGACATTTTTCAATTCTATAAATAAATTGTTAACAATTTAGTATTTTGATTCATTCTCTACTTCTTTCTACTTACTAATTTTCTCCTATATGTTGTACAATTCCAAATAATCTAAAAAATTTCAAGCATGTAGACAACTTGACTTGAAGGATGAGTCCAAAGAGTTACAACCATTTTGGATATTTTTCATAATGATTTGACCTTACGAAGTGCAGCTTCTCGGGTTTTTGCAGGCCCCCCAAAAGCCTTTTTGTCAATTAAAATGCTAATATCTTGCAATCTACATGATGAAAATTTCTGAAAATTTTCCTACATCTTCTAAACCCAGCATACTACAAGAGCCTATGGTTAAATGTGTCCAAAAATGTATTTTTTTAAAATTTGGTACTTGTACTAGAAATGGCAGTTTTGGAGCATTTTTGGTGAAAACATAGTCAAATACATTTAGGGATTAATTTCCTTTTAAATTTTTTATATTTTATATTTTTTGGTTTGCAATTTGATTCTAGTTTCATTTTGTACTTGAATTTTGGTCTTCATTTTGGTTTATGCATTTTTGGTTTTCATTTTGTCCTAAATTTACTGTTAGTTTAATTTGGCTACTCTACCAAATCTTGCTTAAAATCTTTTTAGTTTTAAATCCCTATATTTTTCCTAGAGTTTCCTCTAATTTTTTCCTAATTGAATTTTCTAGCATCTTGCCCTAACCCCTTCAAGTTCCCATTGCTATCTAGTGGAAAACTCCCTAATTAATGGTTGTGGCTTAATCCATAGTACCTCAACTTTTAGACTTGTAAATTCAAGTAATATGTTTATATTTTTAATTTTCTAAAAAGTGAATCAATATGGTGGTTTACAGGCTTATCGTTTGTCCTTATCCAACATTTATTTATGTGTCTCATCATTCACAATGTGTTTCGTCCCTAGGCCTTTGATTCTTAGTGGTTCATCTAAATAATAACGGCTAATGTATTAGAATAAACTGGCCATTGACTGCACACATCCAAAAACCACACAACAACCATTACCATTTATCAAACACTAACCACACAATGCAACTACTAATTCAATTGTGATAAGAACAAAATTTTGTATCACCACCCAATGACTGCACACTGTGCAGTGAAGGGGTGCAAGGAAATTTTAACTAGATTTTAGCTTGATCGCCTTTAGATTGCAATAAAAATGTAGGAGGAAATCATTTTGCATTCTATTTTTTGAAGGTGAATCTTAACATGACATTTAATAATCACTCCAAATTTCAAAACATGAAATCCTCTCTATTTATGTGAAGAAAGATTTGAATTTTCTCTTTGTGGTGATTGGCAAGTTTACTATAGAAGTCCAACACATTAAAGTAAATCCTTTGTTTTTAGTATTATGGTTTTAAAGTTTTATTTTTCATAAAAAAAAATTATAACTTTATAACATTGAAAATTTGAGAAATTAAATAGATAGATGCCCTCCTTTATCTAGACACCAACATCATGCAATAGTCATGTAGATCTTTGTGAAGGTTCTTTGCAATTGCATATGCTATAGACAACATTTGGTACCTATCAAAAACATAAATTTACAATGTCTCAATCATGATTATAGAGCACATGTATAGAACTACATCAAGGATGGGAAGTTAACATCATTCCCAAGACCATTTTTTATAGTAGTTCTCTTTGACCTTCAATATCCATGACTATGTATTAAAAACTTTGGTCTTCACAGCATTCAAGGTGCAAAACAAAAGCCAAAACTTACACGTGGTTGTCACTATGACATAGACATAGAGCAACTAATAGTTAGTTGTAAATTTTAAATTTATATTTTTAAAATTTTCAATCTATATTCTAGTTACAACTTCTAGGTCAAAATTGATTTAGCCAATATATGGTGAAATATATATATATATGAATAAAGGATGCACTAGGAGTGAAGTGACAAATAGACATGACTTGGCTATGGAATTTTGAGGCCACACAACTAAAGCCATGAAATGAAGCCACAATATGGGCATAGATTCAATAGAATTTTGATGTCACACAACTAAACTCATGAAAATGAAGCAGCACACAAGTGCAACCACGAATATTGCTTCAAATAATTTGAGTGTCCCTTCACTTACAATTGCATTGTTTTAATAAATAAAAATTAATAAAAATTAATTTGACCTTTGAGAATCAAAAATTTATTTTCAAGTACAAATTAATTTATCATTTATTTTGAGCATTCAAATAATTTGTGTATCTTTTCATCCACAATTTTATTTTAAAATTATTCTTTATTTTAATAAAAATAAACTACGGCTCTTGCTACACTCTTTGCAAGTGATACCCAAGTAAAAGTTTTAATTTACAATTAAAAATGTCATAGTTTGAAAATTACGATACTATGTTACAAATATTCAACCTATAAGTAATTCTCAAAAGAAATACCACTTCCTTTTTGTTTGGTGCCTAAATTTTCAAGCCATTTTTTCATCAAAAAAATACTCTAATTTGCCATTTCCAATCCAAAGAAAAAATTTTCTGAATTTTTTATTTTTTTTGCATATCCAAGTATAGGATCATTTACTAGGCTTGTGTGGAAATGCTTGGAAACAATTTCAAAAACATTGTTCAAGTACATTGTTGTATATTTGCATTTAAAATGAAGAAAACAAGTTTTTTGGTCACCTTGCTATATTAGATTATAAAACTTTGAATCCTTTTTAACTTATAATTTATGACCTATAGATGTTGAATTTATGTAGCTTTTGCTCTCGTTCATCAATTTGACTAAAAATAATATTCTACCAAAGATAGTCTATTTGATTGCCTTAAAAAATATTTAATAAATTGTGTCAAAAATTGAGACAATAGGAACCTCAAGGCACTTTCAGTTATTCCTCAAGGAAATACTTAAGACTTTAAGACTTATGGGATTAACCAGACTAGAAAAATTAAATTTAAAAAAAATCAATCCATCCAATAAAATAGAAAAATTAGTGAATTTTTTTGAGTAAATTTACTTACATGCCCACATTGAGATGAAAATTAACTCCTAAAGATCAAGGCCATTTTTTTTTTGGTCAAAAATCACTCAAAGTTGCCATTTCTACTATGTGTGTCTCAAAAAACAAAAGAATAAATTTTTTGGAACCTAACCATAGGATCTTATATTTTACTTGTCTAGCATCATGTAGTAAAAATTTTGTCCAATTTTGTCGTATGGAGTAAAAGATATAAGCATTCAAAGTTGGAACAAAAGTTTTTTTCGAACACTGCCCTACAATTTCAGCTGACTTTGACCGCCATTAGTAGAATTTTTTTGCACTAAAAACTTTGGATTTTAAAAACTAACATAATTAGAGTAATGTTGTACATATGTCCACCAAGTTTCACTTCAAAAGAATATGTAGAACACATCAAAAAAATCTTGCAATGACACAATGCATAGCAAATTGACAATAACCTAGCCTCTTTTGCGAATATGTTTCTACCTTATAATTTCAATACTATAAAATCTTAATGGTGGATTGTAAGATTAATTTTCTTCAACATGCTCAAATTTTTTTTGAAAATAAAACAAAATCTCAAATTTATATAGAAATTAGAAGGGTTTAGTAACCTCCATTAGGGGGATTTGAGGGCAAGGGAGGGCCATTTCAGGGTTGTTCCCCTTACTATCCAAGAGCTATGAATTAGCCACTACTATTAGTAATTTTTAATTTAAAAAAAAATTCAAAATTTTTTTTCTCAAAAATGATATTATTAAAATTTTAAATTTTTAAAATCTAATAATTAATTAAAGAATTAAAATTATTTGATGTGGCACAATCTCAACCATATCAAATTGTAGATGTGGCAAGTTCCTAGAATCTGGGAACTTTGGGGAACTTGTAGGCTTTTCTTGACCTAAAATCTCTTCTAATGCCAAAGGCCAAAGTCTTGTGGTCAATGGAAAAAAAGGGACTAGTTTGTTTTTCTGCATTCGCAATATATTCCCTTCAACATTCCTATATAGGGGATCCCTGATTCACTACATCATCTATCTAAACTCTCCTTCATCCACCTAAATTTTCCTCCATCAAACTCAATCTCATCCATCCAAAACCAAAGACATTGTGGACAATCAATATAAAAATATTGAGAGGCAATATGTTGAATAGTGTGCGAGATTGTCAAAAAGCCCTTTATTTTTGGCCTTGTATTCTTTGAGAATCGCCATGATAGTGCGAACACTGACCTTTTTTCTGACAAGGCACTGTTGAAGTAACTAAATAAAGTCAAGATTTCTCAAATTTCACTAGTAGAGAACAAGGTTCTAGTCGACAAAAACCAGCTGACATTTTTTCAAAACTATGTTGTAGTCAATGCAAATTTTTTGTTTTTTGGTAGAAAACACAAAAGAACATCAATTGAATTTTGTTGACACAAACCTTGTTTTCTACTAGTGTTTAGGCCAAATTTTCTGAAAGATTTGTTTTGTACTCAAGAAATTTGTTGGAATTGACCAAAAGTATGCAAAATTTGGAAATTCATAGTTTATTTTTGTCAATAGAAGTTGATGTGGGTTGTTGCCTCTATAACTCTATTACACAAATTCCAATTGAATTTTGAGAAATTGTCACCAGATGGTTGTACAAGGCCCAAATTGATGTTTAGTGTTTCCGTTGCAAGTTGTTTTGTACAAAATTTTATTGTACATGCAAATGATTATGAAGAATTGGGTTCAAGGTTTGGGCACCAATTGAGTTCAAACTCTTGTCGCTGTCAATTTTTCATTGCATTGCAACAACAAATTCTTTGTACATATGAACAAGAATGCGAATTTTCTGAAATTTACTCTCTTTATTGGATGGTGCTTTAGGGAGTCAATCATTGTAAATTGTTCATACATATGAAGAAATTGTCAAGAAACAATTGAGGTTTAGTCACATTTTTTATTAGACTTCAGCTAAATGTATCTATCTATTCTTCAATTGGATGTAGGTTTTTTGATGGCATTGGATTTTCCATTGCATTTTAGAATCCACTCTTTCAATAGAATAAACCCATATTATAGGTGACAGATTTTATGTGACATCTTATATTCTTATGAAGTACTCCTATTTTTATGTCAACAATAATATCCAATATAACATTAGGAAAAATTTGAGGACATGAAGAGGCCGTGGATTACTTTGAGTTCCCAAGGTGTGGGAACTCGCCTCATCAATAGTAAGATGTGGCACAGACATTGCCAGATCAAAAAATAATATTAATTTTCATTATTTTCATTATTTTTTCATTATTTTTTTTGAAAATTTTTTAATTCAATTTTAACTTTATTAGTACTTTTATAAATTTTGGGAAAAAAATTTCATTTTTTTTTTAAATTCAAAAATTCAACCTATTATGGGCTAGTTCCCAATTTCTAGTAGTACAAGGAACGATATAGGGAACAACCTTGAAATGGGCTCTTGAAGCCTTCAATTCTCCTCTAATGCATTTTGATGTTGTGTTGGATGTTTTTGTTGATATAAAAATAGGGGTTGTTATAGTGAATGTCATCTAAAATCTGTTTTAAAAAATTTGGGCTCATCACCTTAAACGTAGGTTTTTTATAGTGCTTGGACCATCCTTTGTTGTCAATCCAATTTTTAGAAAACTAAGACTTGCTACAACTATCAACTAGTCTTGGGCAAGAATAACTTGAGAAGAGACTAATTGGATTGACACTTAATTGGAATTTAGATTTTGTTGAATGGAGTGGGTAACAATTCTTTTGTGTTTTTGCTTCTTTGCAGTAGTGCTTTGGCAATGCTCATTGATTCCAAAGTTCTAATAAAACTAAAAATATGGAAATCAATTATTCCAATGGATGCATTGATATTGCTGTTGCAAGAGTAGTAGTTGCAAAGTGGGTGCGGGAGGATTTGAGTAATGAAATAGACTTGGTTCTAGACTTGGTATTATTATTGGACAATGACATTCTGTCGGAAGCTCCCCAATCAAAGGGAGTGAGGTTGCCTATGAAGTTGAAGGCCACATATTGACAATATCTACGGACACTACTAGAAAATTTTATGTCAAAATCAATAGAGAAGCATTGATTTCTTCTATTGTTTTGGACTTGTTACTTTGGACACTAATTAATAGAAATCTATTGATTTGGTCAAATTAAAAATTGATTTTCTTTGTTGCCTGAAATTTTTGTGCAGCTAAATTTTTTCTCATTTTTTTGGTTGCCTAAGAGTCTCCACAAAATCAAGTCATGCACTTCTAGAAAATTCAACATCCAAATCTATAGAGAAGCATTGATATCTTCTATTATTTCAGATGCATTGTTTTGGATAGTAATCAATAGAAATATATTGATTTTTTTTTGTTGATTTGGTCATTAAAAAAATGAAAAACGAAAAAAACAAAACGAAAAAACATTTTTTTCATGCTACCCGAAATTTTTGGACAACAAAATTTCTATTTTATTTTTGGTTGCTTGGAGCCTCTTGGCAACTAAGCCACCCACCCATGGTAGCCATTCAAATTCAAACTCGGAACCTCATGCTTGAATACATATCACATTAACCAACTCACCACCATTAGAATTCTATGTATAAAGTATTTTTTTTTCTTACATACATACTTAATATAATTTGGTGTTTTGGAACTTAGCAAACTTCGAAGACCATTTTGGCATAATAAAATAACTTTTTTTTAAAATATTATGTCTAAGAAAAGTTGGAAAATCAAGATAAATTTCATCTCCAAAAATACATTTGTGATTTTGAGCCTCCATTCATAAGTTATAGACAAATTCAGAGAGGATGTTTGAAAATATCAAAAAATAATATTCCATGCTACCCCACTTTGAACTTTGTCCATAATTTTAGTTTGGAGGCTCAAAATCTCAAATGTATTTTTGGAGATGAAATTTATCTTGATTTTCCAACCTTTCTAAGTCATAATATTTTTGAAAGAATTATTTTACTATGCCAAAATGGCCACCAAAGTCTATTGAGTTTTTTTAAAAAAGAATTGTGAATGATTAAGTTAAAAAAAGTTTCATAGTGCATAGAACTTCAATCATGGTTGCTATTTTGTGAGCTTGTGAGTGTGAGCTTATGATCATACAATTTTTTGGGTTGAAGTCTAGTACAAGTCCTATGATCGTGGCCTTTTGAAGATATATAAGATGAGAAGAAATTCTTAAATAATGTTCTTTTTTTGTCATTCCAAGTTGATAGTTATCCCTATTTAATATGGACATTTTAACATGGACATTTTATCTTTGAATTTTGACAAACTTCATGATATTTATATTTAGAAAAACACATCTCAAAAAATTTGAGATTTTATATACAACTTCCATCTACGCTCATGTTCTTTATAATTAGATATGGGGATGGTAATTAAGGGTTAATTTTGAATTAGGATAATATCTTCCAATAAGTTATAAAAAATATAGAATTGTCAACAATAGTAAAAACTAATTAAAAAAATGAAAATAATACTGAAAGACATGTCGGTGAAATTGGTAAACCAATTGAAGTCAAGCCACAAGAAATTCACTAGAAAGAGTTCGAGACTGTGGTATGTTGGGGTTTGGGGATGTCTTCGAATTGTCCCAAATGTAATGATATTAATAATTTTGAAACATATTCAAAATATTTCAAAAGGTTTAGGAAGTACATTATTGGAGCCTACACAATAATAGTTAGGGGTATAACATTTTTGGCTTCAAAGATCCCCTAGGTACTTGCATTTTCCTGTAACTCTTTAAAAATTAGAGCCTTTTTTGTTGACTTGGAGATAATCATTCAAGCGTTGGATGATTGGGTTCTCTTCTCAGGGCCGAGAGGTGAAACAATGCAAGAGAACATTCATCAATCCAAAATAAATTCAAGACTATAGAGCTATCTCCATTTCTAAGTCTCGCCCTGTGATTCAAGTGTCATTTACCAAAAAACAATTATGGAGAGATGGAGACTACAACATAGATACCACATATGAAGTGAGAACTTGAACATCACAATAGAGATAGGGAGTTTAGGATAACAGAATAGGGGCTTCATTTTCATCATTTTGCAAATACAAAGTGTAAGGCGTAGAAAATGGAAAACTAATTCAAACAATAATGATGTGGCTAAAAAAAAAATCAAGTAGAGGAAGAAGACATTGACTGAGAATGATCACTACTATCATTGCATAATGTCTTCTCATCTACTTCTAGAGCTACCACATCTAGAAATTGCAACACCCTAGGGTCTAAAGTACTAGTCATATCTTGTATAGGAATATATCCTTGGGATGCATAATCAACAACTAACGCCTCGACATAGGGGGGTAGTATATAGGGTTTCTCTAGGCTTGGAAAAAATCTAGGCAAGGAGTAGAACGGCCAATGTCTAATATTGATACATATCATGCTGCAAAACAAAGATAGAATTAGAAAGGGTTTAAGATATGCAAATGCTTAAAATTGAAGAGAAAGAACAAATTCAAGAAGGACTTACTTATTGAATCTAGATTTCTTGACAACGTGGTGAACCACTACATCTTTGTCGTCCGGGTCATCTAAAGGCAATGTCATAGCTTTAGATGTCACAAGAACAACATCAACTCGACGAATGTGAGGGGCAAGCATTGCATCAAAGATGACCTTGTCTTCTTCTAGAGCAACAATGTACTTGTCTAGAACCCTACAAGTGTAAATGGTAGCACCTGAAAAATGTACATTGAGTTGAAATTAGAAGATACATAAAATAGAAGATAAATTGAAAGAATAATATATTTCATTACAATGTGAAGGCAGGGTTAGGACTTACCAATTGAAGTTGTGTAGTCTACGACTACATCACTTGGAATAGAGGATGCTTCAATGAACATTTGCATAAATCGAGGGTCCTTCTCACGAGCCCTTCTCCAAGGAGTTCCCTTGTCCACACACATTGTCTCCGAGATGGTGAAGTTCTGAAGAATGTCTTCACGTGAAACATCCACACCAAGTGCTTTCAACTTCGGACAAGGCTAAAAGGTGAACTTTGAAGATTCCACCTCCAACAAATTTTTTACTCACAATTGAATTCCGAAATGCAACATCTATAGAATAAAGGAGTTCATCAGTTCAAAGTGAATATATCTTGATAGGAATTTTAACAAAATTTGTATAAGTCCAAAAATCTGTGGTAGAAGTTGAACTTACTATGCAAGATAGATCCAAAGGTGAAGTTAGATGCAAATAGTTCATCCCCCACCATCCCTTCCGTAATTTAAATCCATAAGGAACTACATAGCTATGGATGTTGGCTTTAGCTTGGGCCCTATAAGGATGGACAATTATCAATGCCTTGTCATCTTGTAAATGTCCATCTACAAATTCAAAAAGTAACTCAAGCCACTTGTCAAGGCGTTGATTCTACTTTGGAATTGCAGTAGGGGGTTTTGACACTTCAAGTATAGGTAGTCCTTCAGGCATGTCAACGATAATAAGGTCTATACAAGGCTTGTTAGAACGAACACCTTTCTAGAATTGATCCTTGTCTACCATGTGCTGCACCAAAAAAATGTCAGAAAAAACTAAAAAAAACTATGAATACTTAGAAGTGAGTACAGTCATGAATTCGAAAAGACAAGTGAAGAACCACATCTTGTCTATGAATTTCAAAATGTCATGGTACAATGGAGGTAAAGGATCAACAAGCACAGCCACCAAAGACAAGTTGCAAATGAATTCATCAATAGTGATGTCATTGCCATTGACCACATCAAGAAGAATAGGTCCATAGGGTAAGCCAACATGTGTAAGTGCTAAATGCTCTAACCCGCGCTTCATGCCTCTAGAAACGGATGTTTGGAGTTCAGATCTCTGATCCATTGTAGATGAGACAACTATTGGTTGCTTTGTCATCTTCCCTGAGGTCTTTTCCTTCTCTCTTTTAGCAAATCTATCAATCTTCTTTGTGACTCTTTGGAGTGTCTTCTCCATAGCATCAGAATTCTTGATGGCAATCCTTTTATCTACCTCCTCCCTCTTCTTCACAACCTTCAATCGAGCACCTTCATCCAATCTAGAAAACTCATCATACTTGGGAACAACGTCTTGGGAGTCAATCGAATGCTTCAAATGTTCTTCAAAAAGAGGTGTGAACTCCAGAGGGCAGTCAAGATACTAAGCTCCAAACTTCAAGTGTGCACTTGTCCACCACCTCAATTGTGAAGGTGAGAACATGCAATGCTTAGTGGTAACGTCCAACCAGGTATCAAAGAAGGGAGGAAGGTCTCGCTTAGTGATAGTTGCCTTTAAAAGCAACTTATATTTGAAGTACCTATAGAAATGAAAATATGGATCAGAGTTAAAGAAACAATTCGAGATGAAAGAAACATAAAAAGAATTTGGACTAAACTATAAGTACTTGAAATCAATTATTACCTGAACACAATTGGTTTAACCACAAGGTCCAAGCCCTTGTGCTTCACAAATGAATCTGATTTCTTGAAGACATTGTGCCCCTTGAAATTAGTAAGGAAAGCATGATCCCAAAGTTGTATCCTCCACCCTTCAATGTATTCCGATAAAACCTCTAGTTCTTGGGGTGAGTCCATGGCCAAAACTAAGTTATCCTTCTTAACATTTCTGTTGCAACATCCTTTATCTGCACAATGAGAAAGACATTGAATAAAACAATGAACAAGGACATCCAAGTGAATACAACAACATTGATCTAAATAATAGAATCAAATGTTTTAATTCAAAGCATGAGCCTGAATTTGCATTTACAATCACTTACCTCTGAATACCAACAAGCCTTCACTAAAAAAGACTTCAAATCAGATTCTTCCATGGGCTTCATAGGAAAGCGATGTGCCCCTCTTGTTTGGACAGAGGAATTCTACCAATGCAACCACTTGACTTTGTGCTCCACCTTTACATTGCATGTAGCAATCATCTACAACTTGTCCAAAGTCATCTCGGCAATAGTGTTTGTACTCCAATGGCACTTAATCTACACAAAAACAATTCAACGATTAAAATGAACCTACAATTCATCAACCCATGAATTTAGAAGTAAGGTAAACAAAGCTAATCACCTCATGCAACCACTCCTTCCCCAAGCTTGGATTAGCTATAGCTATAAGTTTCCCCAATTTTTTGGTCAATTGCATTGTCTTCTCCTAGGTGCCTAGCCTCATGGTTGCTAAAACCCCATCTTCTGATTGGTCTTCCAATGGTGTGCCTTCTTTATACAACCTCACAACAGTATTTGCTGCAGTAGCTATCTCGTACTGCAAAAGAAAATTGGTAGACAGAAGTTAGGTAAGACAACAAACAGAATAATGAAATGAAAAACTATTAATGATAATGGAGAAACCTACACGATAAATGAATGTCGGGAATAGCTCTAACGACATGTTGTACCAAGACTTTCTCAAATTCTAAGTGCATTGAGAGATCTCTGAAGGGCTAAAATGCTCAGAAAACTTATCCAAAGACATGCCTTCGTATTTGTGGACCTTGTATAAAGTGTGCACCAAGCTTGTTTTGATGAAGGAATTCTCGATATGTCTGTAACAATAGAATACTAAATTTGTTAGGGTGTAAGAACTACTAAAGTAAAACAAAAAAAACATGTTAAAAAATGAGTCCTTGTATACATACTTGTTAATGTTATGCATGTCACGACCCTTATCACAAGGCGTGCCCGTGTCACCTTGGTGAGCAAGGGGGACATTGGGGGTAACTCCCCAAGCCTTGCAAGAAATGAGGTGAGGGGGACTAGGAGTCTCGAGCGATTAGAGCGTGTTAGCACTCTGATCCGGATGAATTTGAGGGTGTGTGATACATGCTTGGAAATTTCTCGAGGAGACGCTTCTAACCGTCCAAATAATGCGTGATTTGGACTTGTGAGTCAAAAGTTATGGGCTTTCAAAGGTGCGGGTGTCCCGGTGGCACCGGGACACTTAAGGGCTAGGAGAAAGGGGTTCATAAGGAATCCCTTCATGAAGTATGTCATGTAGCATATCCTTGGAAAGCTAAGAATACAAGGATGTTATATTGACAAGCATTACGAGGTTCTAAGATAGGAGCCTCGAGTTATGGCCAAGAGAAGCGCCATGGTGAAGGTGTGACGCCTCTCCCGGTGGACCCGAATCTTTGGAGGGCGATAACTTTGTGAGGACTTGTCCAAATGGGGCAAGTGAGTAGTCCATCGGCATCTACTCATTGAGTAGATGTCGAAAATGGTCTCATATGTGAGATTTAGAGCCCGGAATGCAAAGTTATTCCGGGTGGAAGTTTGGGAGTCCCAAACTAGGGCGAATCGGGAGAAACGGGGTGGTCTTCCAAAACCAAAGTGGTTTTGGGAGTCCCCTTTGACATAAAAGGGGGGGGATCTGCTGAATCCCACAGAGAGTACTGTAGGAGGGGTTGGTCTCCCTCCTCACTCCTTCTTGGAGCCTTCGTAAGTCCCGGTAATTCAAGGTTGGTGGTGTGGAGTTACGACCACTCCAAGGCACCATGGGACACTTGTGGGTGTCCCATGGCACCAGTTGGGTGGAGTCCCACTCCTTGCTAGGCTATGTGGAGGTGTCCCGAATGGTGAGTCCCAGTTAGTAACGAAGTGGAAAGTAGTAAATACACAAGGAGCCTAGTATGGAGTTGGGATGACACTCAAGGGCGGTTAGGACCATGGTGAGTAGTGCCATCATGGGTCCTTACACAATAAGATGGAAGTTCCGCTCCATGTTACCAAATAACATGCCCCGGTTTCATGATGTGTGTGTGTGTGTGTGCTAGTAGTCCCGGTGACTGGAACTTAACACAAAGAGTTGGAATGGGAGACTAACATTGGATGTACGTGGCATGTACAGTGTTAGGAGAGTGTGACCCTTGGTGCCACTAAAGTGTTAAGTGCTTGGAAAGCATTGGAAGGTGGACTTGAGGTGATAAGTGTCATTAAGGGGCGCGACAATGCATGACATGCATGACAACTCCAATCCGCCCTTTTGTTTCCAATATTATTGAATCTACAAAAACATACCAGCTTCAATCGTGCTTATGATGACAAGAGATGTAAGCTGACTAAATAAGAAGCCTATAGTTTCCATCGCATGCAAAGAACTTGGAGTTTTGGAGATGTTTCAACTCCGGGGTAACACTCAAAATTGAATTGAAAATTTCATTCTCCTCATTCCAAAGAGGTCCCATGTAGCTTTGTCACTATCAGTGACATGCTCTTCTTCCTCTTCTTCATTAGTAATTGAAACATAGAAAATAGTGGAACCATCTCTATATCCATGTATGTATTCCTCAGCTAGCTTGGTCAAGTCAAATTGCAATGCTAAACTTACCATAGGCATTTGCACAAGACGACACAAAGGAATTTGTAATTGAGAGAGTGCACGAGGTTTCATACAAAGATTGGAGATTGACACTACAAAATTAACTTTCTAAGATGTTCGAAAGGCGTCTTCAAAGGTGAAGTTATCCAATGGCTCTTCCTCTGAATCGTCATTGTCCATGTCCTTAGTCGTTCCAATGACTGGTTGATCGAAGGTATGGAATTCAACCATTGCACATGGAAGGTTAATCTTTGAAACATGATTAGTCTCTGGGCAATCATGTATGATAGAGAAAATGGTGAATGACAACCATCAATGAATTCACTAAATCATAAAACAAGGCCACTCTTCTTGGTACCGAGAGGCAGAGAGTCTATGCCACATATTAATCAAGAAAATCATACAACTAACTAACTTGGAAGTCATGTGGGTCATATGAAATAAAAAAATAAAAAATAAAAAATTTCTATCGGCCGCCAAATACTTCAACTTTAGATCAATATTACAATATCGAGTTTAATATAACCATAGCCATGGCTTCCCCTTTGTGTTGAGAGGAAGTGAGAAAGCAATATTAAATGATTAAAATCATTAAATTAATCAAATTAGTATAATCTCTATTTCAAATTGAAGAGATGTGTCCATTCATTCATATACATGATTGGGGTTGCCTTAAGAATCTTTTGATCAAAAAGACATAACATGAATCCCTCTATTGGCGCCAATAGGAAGTAAGTGGAGACAAACATGAGATCAAAACTGAATAAAGAGTCTACTTTCATTTCTAACTAGGATATAATCTCAACCTCTTGATTTGTGAAAAGAAAACGAGCTAAAGAAGCTCAAGATCAAAATAATTATAAGGGCTAAAACAAGCTACAACTAATTTCCTTTGCCTACCTTACTTTTATAGCAACTTGACCTACAATTAATTGCAATGAATCAAAGCAATCATTCTTTTCCAGTTTTCTCTCTCTCATGAATCTAACTACTTGTATTGGTAAATGCATTTTTAGAGCACTGCACCATTGGAGACTTAAATGAATATGACTAATTCTTTTCTATAAGATGAAAATTGCATAACAAATCATTTATAGGAAGGGTTGTGCCTCAGCACCGAAAGGACAAATGAAGAGATTTTCCATTGATCCGCAAATGTTGGATAATGTAGTATTCAATGTGAAATTTCTTCCAAGATTTAGAAATTATGAGCAACATCGGAGGCTTCTTAACAAAATTTCAAAGGACATGTGTTCCTCCCAGCGCCAAGAGGGAGTAATGGATACACCAATTGATCAAAAGCTTCAATAACAAATCTATCTCAGAAAATTACTTGAATAATCTAGTCTATCATTGGAAGTATAACTTATTGGATTGAAATGAGTGGCAATTGATAATTAATCCCACGCCTAAGTCTGTTTATTGGCACCAACTAGATGGGAGATCGAAAATCAGAAGACCTAAAATTTCTCTACCTCTCTCTTAGAAATACTAAGGTTTCAAAATTCAAGATTTCTAGATACCTTGCAGCTATAGGAGCAGTTGATCAAAACTATCATGGCAAAGGATTCTCTTGGCGCTGAGGCTAAGGCAAATACGATAAGAAACTATTCAAAAAAACTAATATGATACAATATCTAATTGTTATTGAAAACTGTCATTTCGAATTCATCCAAGATTTGGACGAGCTTTAGAAGCTTTCACAAAAAGAAGGGACGTCATTCTAATAAAATGAAATTAAACTATTAAGTCTCTGATAATTTTGTTAGTCAAAATAGGCACCTCTACATACTGTTTTGCATGAACTAGTGAACTTGTGCATCATAGTACTACTAGCATGGTTAATAGGTTGGCGTCGAGACTAAGTGGTTGACAGGGCTGAGAAAATGCAACCGATCTTGATGGACCTACGAGTTGTGAGAGAATAACTAGTGAACCTCAAATCAAGTAAACCCAAATTCTGTCTACCTCCACGAATTTTGAATGAATCCCAAAAGGACTAGAGTTGCTCTCGACGCTAAGAGTTGGAAGGCAGTGATGAGTAGGTGATCAAAACCCTAAGCTGGAGACAATAGATTACCGATTCCCTACACCCACAAAATGGAAATTAAAACACACAGAATCATCACGAGGCAATGCTTGAAAGAGATACCAGTTGGCGACAAGAGCAGTTGAGAAGGGTCGAGAAAATGAAACTAATGTTCAAAGAGTTCAATGATCTAGTTCACTCTTCAAGCGACAAGAGGATCTAGGAAATAATCGGAAATGCAACTCAAATCGAGTATACCCCAAATTCATATACTTCTATGATATTGATGTGAATTGGAGAAGGATTGGAGTTGCTCTCGGCATTGAGAGTTGGGAACCAAAGATGATTAGGTGATCAAAACCTTGATCCTGCGACTTTAGATTAAAGACTGCTGATACCCAAACCTTCAAAATGGACATAATGTGAATGCACTGAGTAGTTCAAAGGTTTTACCGCAACTAGCAACCCATTGTCTAGGATATAACCTCGGCACCAAGAGAATTCCTATATGATATAGGCACTAAACGTAGGAGTTTTGAAGTCTAGGATTGCTAGGCCATTTGATGAATTAGCACTCACCATGAACATTGATCCTCAAATCAAGATCAAGAGACTGCAATCATTAGAAAACTTATTGGTCCCCCCCTGCTACAAGCCCAACTGTTGGAGTTAACAAAATGTCGTTCAAGATTTCTCCGCTAGGCCCGCCATGAGCTCTCTCGTCGCTCCCACTACCTTCTCCGTTACTTTCTTGTCCTATTGTTGTAGGCCATCGGGATGGATTTTGCCTCCCCATTTCAATCTCATTCTAGAGAAAATAACCAAAAATTATAAAACGCAAACTCCAAACTGCATGATGTAGAGGTAGTGTGAGAGCAATGTTTTAGGGTTCGAAGAAATGTAAGACTTTTACCACCAAGCGAAATAACAAAAGTTTCAAAAACACAGTTGTTATGCATAAACTTGCTTACATCAACCAACCAAAGCCAAAGGTCTATTCTCTGAAAGTGCAGCAATTCATTCTCAGAGGAGGATTCTCCAGTCGTATAATACCTCATGTTATAACAATTACAGAATCCGCAATTTATGTGTTCAATGGCTTCAATCACAAGGCTCCCTTTACCCCTCATCACCCGAAGTCCAAACATATGTAACAACATCCTTGCTTTTCAAGTGCTATAACTCTAAATTTCAGTGAAGTACGAAAATCTCAACTATACAATCTTGTATTGCGCATGTTGTAGATGGTGTGTAAAAAAAATGGGGTCATTTGACCCTATAGATTGTATGATTATAATGTTTTAGTGTTGAAAAGAGATGCTAAAATTTTCCTTAAAACAGATTTGGAGGTGAAATTCGATTTCTAAACATACTCAAATGAAAAAACTTTATACTACAAAGTGATTCAAACCAAAAGACAAACACTTTGGTGAAAAAAAATATCATTCACTTGGCTCATTGTGTCTACAAAAATGTTTTGAAATGTCAAAAAATAGTAAAAAAAGTAGCAAGAAATCACATCTATGGCTAAACCTCCCTCTACTAAAATGCTTCTTAGTCACTCATTACCTCTTGGATTGATATGAAATTTTAACCACACAAACTAGACTAGTATGTAAAACTTTTCCAACAAAAATGATTGAAAATGACCATGTATGAAGAAATATTAAGCCACAGATGCTCATTGTAATGCAAAAATTTCTGGATTTTGAACTTCGAATTGCTCCTAAACATTCAATACAACTTGGATTGACATGAAAATTTTAGCACAATAACTAAAACTTAAGAGGAACAAATTCCAACAAATTTTTTTGAAAAAAAACATTTTACGAAAAAGTTACAAGCCCTTGAAGTTGCAACCATGAAAATGCAATGTGGTGAATTCAAATTGAACCTATGAACTTTGAAGGGCTTTCAAAAACTCTATACATCTTGGATTGATCTAAAGGTTTTACTAGTGAAACTAGACTAATATGCACAACTTTTCCAACAAGTTTTATTGAATTTGGACAAGAGATGCAAAAGTAACAGAATTTTGAATTTGACTGCCAAACAATGTGAGGACACTTTTCGTCCCCTCAGGTGTGAGTGTTTTAAACTCCACCCTTCAAGTTAAAATGTGCACACAGGTTCTAATGGCTTGTTAAATCAATTTCCTTAGGGTGTTCCTAATCTAAGTTCAATTCGTGCCTCCAAGCAATGGACACTTTGTTTTTAAATATCCAAATTGAACTTAAATCATGTAAATCTTAATTTTTTAAACTATGGCTAACTAAATCAAATAACTAATCAAAAGATGAATTTAAACTGAAACCAATCTAACCTAACTTGTAGAATGTAATTTTCCCTTTCTAGAATAATAAAGCAAGTTAAATTCTAACTTTTCTAGTAAAAGAAATGAATGGATGAACTATTGATCCCTAAACTACATCACAACCTTCATCCATGGATTAAAAATGGTAAAATTAATTGAAATAAATCGAAATTTTAGGGTTGAGTTTTTAATTATGTTAGTTACCTAATTCTAAGCCTAAACCTAATTTTGACCAATTAATCAAAAAACTTCATTCAAATTAGGATTAGACTACATCCAACCTTTTCTCATTTAAAATTAAAGTATTTTTTAAATGAAAATAGGTTCTAGAATCTTTAAAAGATTCCCTAATTTATTCCTAATTTAAATGATTCCTTAAAGATTCTCTAGAAATTCTTTTTAATTATCTTCTAATCTAACTTAAATCAAACTTTCTATTCTAAAATTAGTATTTTTAGTATTTTATGTTTTTAAAATGGAAAGTCAGAAATTACCTTCCCAACAAGGTAATACACGAAAAAACTAAATTCCTAACGAAAAAGATATTAATGAATTAAATTTATTTTTAAAAATTTAACGAATTAAATTTCATTCATTAATTACTCTTAGTCTAAATGAGAAATTATAATTTTTCAATGTTAATTTTCTTTTCTAATTTTCCTAAAGTTTTCAATGGTTTATTCTATCAAGTGAAATTTTAATCAAATTGAAACTGAAAAACGAAATATGAAGAATTTTAACGTACCTTTTCCATGAAGTGGTCGATCGTACCATCCTCATGGATCACAAGATGAATAGTTTCGTAGTCACCCGCTCCATCCTCCATTTTGCTAATCCATCATGCCATTTGAAATTAATTCTCATTCAATGTTGTATTTCAATTTCAATTTTGCTTTTCCTACTAATGGTTATGGGATTTTATTAATTTTGGTTGTATTTAAAACAATTCCTAATTAATTAGAAATTATTTTAATACCTCAAAACCTTTTAAATCCGCTAAATCAAATCAAATCTTATAAATCCTAATTATTTTGTAATTTCCTAATCATCTAAAAGATATTAGTTGACGTTTTGTCTTTATCTATTTGTCTTATTAAGCCTAACAAAATAAAAGTTCACCAAAGCCTAGCCTTCTAATTCCTATAGGAATCCTAATTAATGACTAACCAACAATTTAATGAATAGTAATGAGAATAATAGTTCAAATAAAATCTAAGAGATTCTTACCTTATTATTGTTTAGATCCCTTTTATTCTTCTTCTTCCTTTCGTCTCCAAACTTTTTCTTCAACTCTTCAACTCTCTCATTTGTTAAGTTGCGTTTTATGTTTCTCAAGAGTTCTTTGAGAGTGATATGGGTTAATGATGAGTGTTTAAAATTAATTTCATTCCATTGAAATTTTCTATAGCGAGTGGAAAACTCACCTTAGCCTTTGTTTTGATTTTCCTTTACAACTCTTGAAATTTTTCTTCGAGCTAGGCTCTTGCCACTTCTTGAATGAATTGGTTCCTTCCACTTTTGGGTTTGAGCTGGCTCCTTACGCTCCTTGGATCGAGTTAGCTTCTATTGCTCTAGGCCCGGCTTTTCACCTCACTTTGGCACCTTGCCTTAGTTCCGTTACTCTGGTCTCATTACTCGAGTTCTCGCCATTTGGCGAGACATGGTTCGCTGGATTCTCGTGGCTGGCTCGTCGCTACTAGTTTTAACTTTGTTATTGGAACTCTCCACTCTGGTCCTTGTGTTGGGGCTTCAGTATTCTACTTATAGTCCTTTTGTTGAAATTTTGAGACCTCCACAAATCTTGGCCAATTAAATACTAATTTTTGTAATTAAAGGCTTAATTAATTTTCTAACTAATAATCAATTTTGGGGTTTTTTTTGAGGGGAATCTCTTAACTCTTTTAAAATCTAAAATAACAATCTAATTTTTTGGGAATTTTTGGGAATAAGTTTAAACTAAGCAACTAAGTATTCTAAAATAATTAAAAATCTCTTCCCAGGATAATTTTAATGACTCTAACTAAAGGAAGACTAATCTAAATTTTGGGTTTTCTTTAACTACTACTAAGGGTTTTATTAAGAATTCAAACTAAGGAATTTTGACTACTTTTCTCTTATCTTTCTCACTAAATTAAATGTTTTTAATTACTACACCTGCAAAGCATTTTTCTAAGCATGCAAATAAGGAAATTTCTCTAATATTTGGAACCACTTTTTAAAATGTCAATTTCAAATATCCCAAAGTCAAAGCTTCGCCATGCAAGGGCAACCCTAGGCATACATGGTATTGATGGTTAAATTATAGTATTTTGAAAGTTTTAATCTTTAAAGGAGGTACACATGATAGTGTTTAACCGAACATTAAAGATTAACTCCTCAAAATTTCAAAATATCCAAATTTAATCACTAAAGGAGGTACGCATGACAACATTTAAAACGAACTTTAACAATTAAAATCCCAATTTCCCAAGCCCCTCCCCGGTAAGTTGTCGGTGGAAAAACATTTACTTTCGATCCTGAGATATTTCCTAAACTACCCTAATATACTTTCAAAATAATCTTTGTTTAATAGAAGAATTCTCTAGAACCCTCTCCATTTAGCTAATAAATTTGGTTAAATCAAATCCAAGATCTTTTTCCAAAGATATTTTGAAAATAACCCTAATTAACCTAGATATTTTGCTAATTAACCCCAAGTATTTCTAAATTGTCTTTCTTTAAACAAAAGATGGCTTGTTACGCAAGAAAAAGAGATCTTACCCAAATCCAATCTTCAATTTTTCCAAAAGATATTTGTGAAATTAACTTTGAATTACTACTAATTACTCTAAAAAAGTCAAACCTATTGCTAGACCCTTCCTATCTTCTAGGGAACAACTCCAAATTGAAAAACGATTGCGTCATTGTGTTTAGAAGACCCGAATTAGCCTACTAGGCCTTCTACCTCCTTATTTCTAGCCATTTGTAAGCGTAAAATCAACTTACGGTAACTCCAAAGAAAAGTGAAAACTCTAACTTTTGGAATTTTTTTCTTTTGAGGAAATTGTCTAAATAGGGTTACTTAGAAGGTTCGTGGGAGTAAGAAAAGACCCCTCATTCACATCATTTGGACACCGCCATCTCTTGGTATGCTAGTCAACCCGCCATAAAGTCGTAAATTCTTCAAAAGTCCAATGTCATTGCCGATTCTGGTACTTAGGAATATCAGAATGTCTTCAAACTTCATGGAAGGCTTTATTAGCACACAAAACACTATGCTAATTTTTAGTGGGATTTTACCGCAACATGGTTAATTCCTAGAAATTTACGACCATGTTCAAAGGCAGTTGACTTCCCATGGAGTCATTGTAATTGTTTTAGAAAAATCCAAAACTTTTTGGGTAGCTTCTAGGAAACCTCCAAAACCAAAGTGCAACATTACATTTCACTTTGCACTATTCCTAGGGAAGCTAAAATTAGCAATTCTCTTTTAATTTCTGCCTAAAGGGGAAATTATTCTTGTATCGGGGAATCTTAGAACAACCAATTCTAATGTTGGCTTCTGGTATGCTTTCAGAGTAAAAGCACCTTTCTTCATACTCCGGTCGCTCTCCCATCACTTTATTTGCAGATTGGATCATTCTTTTATAAGTTACCTGCAAATAAAATTTACTAATCCAAATTCTTTATGAATTGGATGGTGACCTATACTGGGCTCTCTAGACCTAAAATAGACTTAACCAACTTGTCACATGCATTTGTAGGACTTAGTTTAATATGGACAATCACTAGGACTAGCTAACACTCAAACCCTTAATTCTCTCGGAAATAGTTAATTGACCTCTTAGACTCTCAACTAGGCACTAGAAATATGAAATTGGAGTAATTTATATACTCCATAATTCTATGATGACCCTTCACTGTATTGGTAGGAACTTCTACCAAATACCACTCAAACATTTTTTTATGCATTTTTGCATATAATTATGCTAAAATACTAACAAAACCAAAAAGAAAGAAAACCTTGAGTTCCAAGTGCCAACTTGAGGGCTCACATTAGGTGATGAGGGGTTAAAGTATGTTAAAGCCAATTGTTTAGTTGAGGAGAGAGTACTTTTAATTTTCATTTCTTATTTTTTAGAATTCACAAAAAAAGGCTCCTAGTAGTGTTATTTAAGCATGTGAGTTCCCAAATGATTATAATTATCAAGCTAATTCTAGCCTATAGGAAAAACTGAGGATAAATGTGTTAAGAAATGCCAAATTGCAATCATGGCCCTACATACTGCTGCCAACTATTTCTCGAATTCTCATTTCATCCAATACATAAATTTAGCACATACAAAAATTAGATACCCCAAAGTGTAAACTTCAAATTGACATGCTTTGATGGAAGACCCTACAATGAAGAAGCTAGAAAACTCAAATCCTTCTTGAAAGAAAGGCCATATAACAATTGTTCTACCCCCCCCCCCAAATGGCTCCCACTATCTAGACCTAGTCACTTCAGACTTCATGCATATTCACAACATTCGTTACTCAATTGATGAACCTCTTGAAATTTTTATTGTTGGTACTTTTTTTAAAACTACATTATTAGCATGAAATTTGAACTATTGATACTTTAGTATATATAAAATTAATGGACATGAATTTACACTATTGGTAGATAGAATAACTCAAAATCATGGGCATGATGTGTTCACTATTAGAGCATTTAGTAGTCAAATTTAACACATTATACTAATAAAAACGATATATAGACTTGGTTCTAAAGCCTATTGGATTCTATATTTGGAAGGAACTAAATCTCTTACTCTCCTTATAGTGTAAAAGAAGGAGGTGAATCTAGAATTTCCTCAATCCTAATATCTCTTTCGATAGTGAAATTTTGGTGTTGTAAACATATTTGCAAATGTATATGAAGTGATCTACGAAGGTCTTACTCATAATGTGTTGTATCCAAATTCAAAAAACAATTATTCAATTGGAAAGGTCACTTATGAACTGATTTACTTACAAAAGAGTAGAATGGTCTTCTGAGGCTCTACAAAAGGAATGACTTGTTCACGTTCAAGGGCACCTCCTCAAAATTGTGCTTGTCTGCTTCCTTTACTTTGATATCTTCAGTTCCCTCTAGGTTGCAAGTGTGTCCTCACAAGGATGCATCCCTTGTTGCTAAAATAACCAGTGCTCTTTTTTGAGAGTGTTGCAACTCCTTCCGAGATGAGAATAGAAATTTTCCCTTCTTCTTCCTCTTTTTAATCTTCTTGGCAACCCCCCAACTACCATCGCCTATCTCTTTATCCACAAGCATGAGACTAATGAAGCATATTGTAGTTTGGCTCTAAAGGAAGAAAGACTTAGTATGATCGATTTTCTTATTCTTATAGAGCTAATGTTGTTGTTGTTACAACTATATTTAACCTCTACTTTATTGAGTGTCATTAGGGTGATTGCAAGAAACACTTTACGTTTTTGGCTCAAAAACCGGATTTTTGGCTACAAGATTGGCAGTACTACGGACTACTATCAATTTCGCAAGTTAGATTGTGCTTGCAAATCTCAAACATCGATTTCAGGCACCTGCAGATTTTAACCGTTGATTCAGTACTATGGAGTACTATAGACTACTATGGAGTACTATAGACTACTATGGAGTACTATAGAAGCCACTAGTAGCAGAAAATAGCAGAAAAGGGGTCTATAGACCTTTTCATTTTTAGTAATTCAAAAAAAATTCAAAAAATTTCCAGAAAAAAATCATTTTTGTAGACAAACCTACTCTCACATTGTACCAAAACTTTCTTCAAAAAAAATTTTCCTGCCCCAAAAATGTACACGAACAACAGTCACTTTGGCCCCATGTAGACACCTCATACAAAGGTTTTTTGCAAAAAACTCTTCGTCTCACATTGGAACACAAGTACACCTCCAAATTCCCCAATTTGTGGCTTCCAGTTTGCATTTTTGGGTACAACTTCGGCTCAAAAAACTCCAAAATGGCCAAGATAGACACCCAGTCGGGGGCACTTTAAAAATAATAAATTAATTTTTCAACACACACACACACACCCAAATATAGAATGTATGAAACTTTTATGTGTACCTTCATTCCAAATTTCAAAACAAACAGACTTACAATGCAAAAGTTATGACCAAAAAACCACATGTCCAAGGGTAAGGGGACAAAAAATAGGATAAGTGTTTCTTGCAATCACCCACTACTAGAATTACACCTATTGTCCACTACATCAATTTAACCTCTTGAAGGTATTTAGAATCCTATTTCAAAAATTAAAGGATGTGATGGATAGGTTTCAAAGATTAAGTTCTCCAAACATCTGTAATACTATTTCTTCATTTTGCAACATTGGCAAGGGTGGTGTCATAGATAGCATTATGAATATGAAAAGAAATTTAAATTTTGAATACATTCATGATAGTGTTTTTTTTGGAGAAGGAAAATAAAAGGTTTACTTGTTTAAGATGTTGGTAGAAGGCCCTAGTAGTAAAGTGGACCTGGTGAGGTACATGCAACTTGGAGGAGATTTGGAGAACACATGGCTCATGTTTGACCATGTAAAGCGCATAAAAGATTCGACCACCATGGCCTGCCATGTATATGACACTGGATGTAGGAAGGTCATGACAATTGCAGTTTGTGACTTGCAATCAAAAGATAAAGAAGTCCAATGCATCATGTGAAAATCACTAAATGATGTCATGAGACACAATGGTGTGGAGAATCTAAACTTCAAGGGCTTTATGGCAGATAGTCCACAAGCGAATTGGAATGTTGATCGCATCATATACCGCACCGGAAATACTAAGATTGAGATGTTGAACCGCAAGCAAACGTATCTTTTGCATTGGAGTATTTCATTACATTGACATACACAGAAGTTCATTAAACTAGATATGCAGCATCAACATACTCGTCTATGCACGCAATATAAGGACTCAAATACTATGGAGGAAGTAGACACTAGAAGAAACCTATGTTGTAGTTAACAAAATCCAAGTGACCTTTCTATAAATTGCACTTACTAAAACGCAGTTTTTTGAAAACTACGTTTTAGTGAACATTGTTTATAGAAAATGTCACCTGGATTTTGTTAACTATAGCATAGGTTTCTACTAGTGAGAGACATGGTACTTAGCCATTCGATCTTGGTGGTTACCATCTGATGTGGCCTCAAAAGATGCTATGTGGGAATTGGAGTTGTGGCTTGCCTTTTGGCACTTTCGATATTGCCAATGGAAAGGCTTTATGCAAATGGTATGTTGAACCCTATTTATTAAGTTTTAATGCCTTTTTCATAATTCACTTTCAATTATGAATGTATTTTTTTGTTCATAAATTATTCCTAAAGAGAGATTTTAGAATCAAACCTATGAAGGGGTCACTTTCCTCTTAAGGCCAAGATGTGCTTTGACAACATATGTAGAAGATCCCAAAATGGAAAGCTCTCACTACAACAAAATGGTTCTTTTATGACTGCAGAATATGACTACAGTGAGTCATACAATTGAAAAATATGACTCACGTAGAAATCACTGTAGATGATGTGCTATGTGACTAGGTCTAGTCATTACCGACTAGTCGCTTCAAACATGAGTCATATTTATAGTCATCGTATTTGGGGGTATAATCATCCATTTTTGCCAATGTGGCGTATACATTGACTAACCTTAGAGGCTTAACTTTTTCTTGAGTTGCCCGGGCAAATGAAAAAAAAGCCTATGTAGCATATGACTCCATGTAGTCATATTTTAAGCTGATGTGGAATATGACTATGGTGAGTCATATTTTGGCTAATGTGGAGTACGACTATGGTGAGTCATATTTTGGTTGATGTAGAGTATAATTATGGTGAGTTATATTTTGGTTGATGTGGCATATGACTTTTTGTAATCATATTTTGGGCTAATGTGGAATATGATTTATATAAGTCATATTTTTCATTGATGTGGAATATGACCTTCATGAGTCACTTTTTTTATTGATGTAAAATATGACTGATGTAAATCATATTTTTAGCTCATGTGGTAGTTTACATGGAATGTTACTAGTAATTTTATGATTGAATATAGTTATATTTTTAAAAGTATAGAGTCACATTATTGGCATAATTGTGAGCATTATATAACTATAACAAATCATATTTTGGCTAAGATATATTATAAAATATGACTCAAACAAGTAATATTTGTAATTGGGTGACTTGAGGTTTATCATAGCTTTTGTCATAAACTACAATCACATTTCCCATATATTCAAAATTGATGTGAAGCATTGCAATCATGCATCAACATAGTTTAGTAGTTGTATACATGACTGCATACAATAAAAAATGAATATATATGATTTTTGAGATGCAAAAGAGATAATTATATTGAAGAGAGAAAATGCAAGAAAAAATGTGACTCTTTTCAATGACATTTATTAGTCACTAATACAAAACGTATCACAATGATAGTCTATAAATGTATATTTCTACATTCTCTAAGACTTGTAATTCCTTACAAAAATGTGAAAAAGTTATCTCTCTAGTGTTGTAAGTAGCCTCCAATAACTTCATTCCAGCTTTAAGTGCCTACACATACAATGAAAGGAAGTTAATTTTTAATGAATGAACAATATAGCTCAACCTTCAAAGATTTAAAGCAACATAAAATGTGAAGCACAAGTTTAAGGTAAGAAAAATCCATAACCACTATATCTCTAGAAAACGTAAAAAAATAAGAGGAAAGAACAACAATAGTGATTAAGGGAACAAGAACTAAAAGGCGGCAAGTGCTAAGAGATAATAACAAGCAAGAAGTAAGATGTAATGAAAAGAAAGGAAAATTAAGATGCAACAAAAAGCAACAAAAAACACAAGTTAAGATGCAATAAAATGTAACAAATAATAAGAAGTAAGAACTAAGATGCAATAAAAAGCAACAAGAAATACAAGTTAAAATACAATAAAATGCAACAAATAATAAGAAAAATCAAAAACTAAGATGCAACAAAAAGCAACAAGAAACACAAGTTGAAATGCAATAAAATGCAACAAATAATAAGAAAAAACAAGAATTGAAAGGCAATAAAAAAACACAAGTTTAAATGCATTAAGACGAAATTAAAAGCAAGAACCAAAAAGTAATAAGAGATAAGAATTAGGTAGCAATAATTAAGACATAATAAGAGGAAACTAGAAGCAAGGAGCAAAAATTGAGAAGCACAAACTAAGAAACAAGAAGAGGTAAGAATTAAGTAGCAAGAATTAAGACATAACAAGAGGAAACTAGAAGCAAGGAGCAAAAACTAAGAAACAATAAGAGACAACAATTAAGACATAACAAAAGGGAACTAGAAGCAAGAAACAAAAACTAAGAAACAAGAATTAAGATGTAACAAGAAGAACTAGAAGCAAGAATAAAAAACTAGGAAGCAAAAATTAAGAGGTAACAAAATGAAATTAGAAACAAGAAGCAAAAACTAAGAAGCAACAAAAACTAAGAACTAATAAGCAAGAAGAAGTCAAAGCTACAAAACAACAAGAAGCAAAACCTAAGAGGCAACAAAAAACAAAGCAGAAGAAACGGCAGCTAGGGTTTCAAAACTCTGAATCAATGGCGGCTAGGGGTTCAAAACCCTAGTCATGTAACTCACTTTAGTCATGCACATGACTTGTTCTAGTCATGTGACTTGACGTAGTTATGCGACTCACTAAATATGACTATACTAAACAATTAAGTTATTTTAATAATAAACTTTGCTACAAGGTGGATGTATGTTGCAATATAATTCTACAAAATGTCTTAAGGGAAATTGCAAGGCCTTAAGCACCTATAGTTATGGCAAAAAAAGACAACTGAACAAATGCCTTACATCAATCAAAGTATCTATGTCTATACACTAAGTATATAAGAGCAAAAATATTTGACATAGGCACTACTTAAAAGTACTTTTGAATAGAAAAAATGATTATATTTTTACAGTCTATATCTTTGATAGAACATTCAAAGAACCATCTTTTAATTGCAATACAAACATGTGTATCATGGTGAGCCTCAATCTTCATATGAATAATTTTATAACTTCTAAACGGCCCTATAGAGTCCTTCTATAAATATGCACTAGAAGAAATCTTTGTTTTCCTCAACAAAATGTACATGACGTATTTGTTGAAGGAAATGCAAAATTTTCATTTTACTGCATTTTTCATCACAGATTTTGCGTTTGCCTCAACAAACACGTCATGTAGATTTTGTTGAGGCAAATAAAGATTTCTTCTAGTTATGGCTTATATAACATTGTAGAGAACCTTCTTAAAAAAGAGACAAACTTCAATACATGATATATGTGAGTGTTTTATCTATATCCTTGAAATCTGGAGGTCTAGAGTTTTGGCCTAGATTGGCCAAAACCAATTAAAACCTCTAACTTTTATAGTTTGTATTTGTTTTAGTTTAGATGTGAATCATTTATAGTTTATCATTAGTAAAAAAATTGATCATTGCTTAGAATGCCCATTGAACAATACTTAAATATCAAACTTAGGAAATTTGAAGCCCAATAACAAAAAAATATAAATGGATGAAGTTTTGTCTCTAATTCATCCTTCAAGATTTCATCCAACATTTTCTTTTAGCCTATAAGTCTAAATTCATTTTTACTTTCAAAATTGGATTCTAAATGTCACTACATTTCAAATTCCCTTTTTGATTTGAATTGGATGAACTTTGGTATTTTTTTATCCAAAACTAACACTATAGATTATCCAATTTCATCATTCTCTATCTTCCATAATTTTTATCTATTTTTTCAAGTGTGATATGTTACTAGAATTTTTTGATGCAAACTATAATTGAGTCTCCAATCATAGCTAGAAGTGTTGTAAATGAAATTGTCTTTCGTGTTTTAATTTGAATTTTATATATAGTATTCTCTTCAACTCATCACACATAAACACACCATGTAATTGTGTTGGTCTTTGTAGGAAAAATGTCAATGAAAAGGATAGCATTCATCATATGATTCATCAAGCACTGCCACTGCCACTGCCACTACACTCTCCTATAAGATTGACCATCTTTTCTTGACCTAATGTGTATGTGAAAGAATAAACTCTTTATGTAATGATAACGAAGTCTATGTTTGGAATAATACTTTTGAGGATTGTTTCTATCACCAAAAGTGTATGTGAACTTCAAAATCAAAATATGTTTCACATGCATTTGGAGACCCTTCCCCAATCCCTTCCTATGAGATGATCCAAATATGAACCCATCTATTGTTTCCTACCATTAATTTTTTTTTTAATTCACTTGTAAAACCTATAAGTAATATAAATTAATGAATTGAAATATGAACGTGTGGCACCCAAATTTATTAGATGCCAATTTTGTTATAGACAAAACATACAATAGAAAATTATCCTTTTTTTAATAAAAATAAAAAAAGTGATGTGTACACCCCAAGGGATGGTCCCTATGGCCAAAATACAAGAAGGCCATTTTAGATTGCCGAACTTTTCCTAGGTTTGCCCACACACACACAAAAGAAAAATATGACTATGAAATATGATTGCCTGCAAAATATGACTACGAAATATGACTGAAGCAAAAATATGACTAAGACCTCTCTAAGCATGTTTCCCACTCAAATTTACCTTGGGCTGCCCCAAAAGAAAAAAAAAGTCACAACCATAAAGATATGACTATAAAATATGATTGGATGTTCTCCAAACATGTTCCCTGTCATTCCCTATAAAGTATTTTGGTATTTCCAATGGACATATACTATACATCCTCAAAATACCACGCTAGAATATGACTAGCAGTCATATTCTTATCCAAAGTCTTAGGTTCCAAAAATATGACTGTGAGTAGTTGCCAGTCATCTCTAGTCATATTTTTATAGTCATGAAACACTCGTTTTCTTGTAGTGTCTTCAATGCTTGTAGCGATTTTTAGATCAATATTGTGAAGGGGGTTGTTACTTCTCGGGGCTGAGAGGTGTCTCAACCACCTACTAATGAGATCTACAACTATACAGTTCCTCATAGTCCCAAATTTTTGATGGTCTATGGAATTCCACAAATTTTTTTATAGGCTTCACCAATGTTTTCTCTTGGGTCATTGCAAGAAATACCGTCCGTTTTGCATAGCGTTTTGGAAACCGGTTCCTATCAACTACTAGAACTTTTGAATTATGAACTCAATGCCCAAAATAAAAAATCTATTTCTATAAGTTTTGATTTTCATCGTAACCTCTATTTTTCAAAAAAATTTAAAAACTATTTTCTATATAAATCACAATTTTGTGTAGTAGTTATGCTTTCAGATTTAGGGGTTTCTTATACTAAATACCGGTTCAATTTAATGATTTTGGGTTGAAATTGTTGTGGTATATTTCTATAGTAGGTAGACATGTCCCTACCAAAGGGCATCTAAAAAAACATTATTTTATGTCCTCCACGTTTGTGCAAAGAGGCCTCTCTTGCACAGGCACTTGTAAACATTAGAAATGGTTTTGACCTCATTTTTTTGGTCAAATTTCATCACTATGAAATACTTACAAATGCAAGATTTTAGTTTTATTTAAAATTGATTTTTTCATTTTATAAAAATAAAAATGTCCAATTATGTATTTTCTTCACCAAAATTCTATGTCCAAAAAGTTGTCCCAATAAATACAATTTGGACATTTTAATTTGTAGAAAATAGGAAAATCAATTTTTAAAGAAACTAAAAATTGACCATTGGAAAAGACTTTATGGCAATGAGATTGGATCAAATAAATAAGGTCAAAACCATTTCTAATGTTTACAAGTGCACACGCAAGAGAGGCCTCTTTGCACAAACATGGAGGACATAAAATAATGGTTTTTTAGATGCCCTTTGGTAGGGACATGTCTACCTACTATAGGAATATACCACAGAAATTTCAACCAATAATCATTAATTTAAATTGGTAATTAGTACAAAAAAAACCCTAAACTTGAAAGTGTGACATATTAATATAATGGACATTTAAATATAAAATGATTTTTAAAAATTTCTAAAAAATAAAAAATATAATGACAATCAAGTTAACTAGAAATACGTTTTTTATTTTGGGCATTGGGTTTGAAATTCAAAAGTTATAGTGGATGACAAGAGAGTCACATTGATTGTGACGAAAAAACGGTTGGTGTTTCTTGCAATGACCCTCTTACAAGATCTAAGTATTGAAGAAATGATAGACATGCCATCATGCAACTTATCCAAAACAGTCTACAACAAATGGTTGCAGCAGTTGGGTAATCGAGGTAATAATTTGTTTGACGCCACTTGTGATGACTACATTTGAGGCTTTCGAGCCTTCATGCAAATGACAAATTATCGAGCATTCTTAAACAACAAAACATCAAGGTTGGGACCATCTAAAGAAGAGTTGAAGTTAAAGGGCGCTAGATGCAATGGTGACCCAAAGAAAATCATGGAGGCATTGAATGTACTTCTTGGAGAAGCAAATATTGGAACACATGTTCCACACTTGGAAGGCAAAGAGATTTTTGGAAGCAATAAGCGCAAGCTTGACCTTTCCATTGGGTCGGATGGTGACTACCATTTGCCAGACAAGGTCAACTTCTCTCAACCATGCGTTACGATCCGATCTAGAAGCCTCAAATACATTTGATAAACTTTGTAACTATGAGAACGTACTACATGTCACAACTGCATTGGAAAGTGATTGTGACACTTTGCAATGGCATATAGTGAGCCCGGGTACGGAACTCTTGTATTATATACAAGGGTCATCGGCATTAAAATAGCTTAGAGGACGGCTTTTGTTAAAATTATATCAAATTAAAAAGACCAAAAAGCTAGGTGAAGACCAAATTAAAAGAAAATTAAATGTAAATCATTCTGAATTGCATACATTTTAGAAAAAAACTCACAATATATATGAAGAATTGAAACACCTATGCATAGTTTTTAAAAATATATACAAAGAAGTCGGGTCTAGTTAAAATTAAATTTTTATTAGAAAGCCCCAAAGGTTGCCTAGCTCGGCCTATGATACATGTATTAAAAAAACTCTTATAATTAGTTTTTTAATGCTATTATTGTCTTCAAAAATATTTGTTTCATGTACATAAGTATATTTTTGGATTCCTTGTTAAAAGGGCTACAAGATTATTCTACATTAAAACAAATGACATCCCTTAAGATTGAATTAAAATGCATTATAAGTGATTATAATCAGGGCCATATAATATGGAAGTTGCGTACCCGGGATAGCGAAACTATCCCACAAGTCCAGCTGCAAATGTCACGCTCAATAATGAGAATCAAACATCCGTTGCATTGCCAAAATTTCAAAGGGATCTAAAGGCACTCCTATTCCTATGTACCGCAGTAGAAAGAAACAATATGGCAAGAATAAGGAGATTGTGACAGATTTTTGGTTTTGCCCAGATGATATTCACCAATGTGTTCAAGGATCTAAACGTACTTGGATGATTGACTAGCCTCAACAATCAAACTTTTGGCTAGTACTCACAAGCACTAGTCTAAGTCACCAAGAAACAATTCTTCTCTAAGAGACTAGCTTCCAACTCCAAAAATGACCACCTATATCACCTCGTCAATTATTCACAATGTCCAACATATTGGAGGCTGTCCTTTATGATCAAGCTAGCCCTGCACATGCAAACACCTATCCAACAACTCGAAGAAGCAAGCCGATTAGACATATTGCAAATGCTCCTACTATTAAGCATCGCAATAAGTGGGAGAGTGCAACGAACGTGAAAGGATTGATTTTGGGAGTTACCATGCTTCCCTTTCGTGGACTTCGAGCCATAATCTCTCTTCAAACTGGAATGGAGTCCAAGCATAAAGTTTATCAAATCACCCTTGGCATGTACTCGGAGTGCACTTGTCTTGATTTTGTGGACATAGCTATCTTAGCAATTGGTGGACACCAACAATATGTTAATTGCAGACATCTTTATTACTTATTTTGTTACATTTGCAAGATGAACTCAATGGAAGACAAGTTCATATATTCTCCAAGTTTCAACTTCAATGAAGTGAAGTGCCTCCTCATTAAGGCCAGTTCCATCAACGTTTCAAAGGGGGGCCCCGGAATACCTAAAATTCCAAGAATCTTAGAGTTAAACTTGACTTTAAACTACAGTTACACACGTAGCTGAAGAAGTATCAATTTCACTTCTGTCAAATTTTGTTATTTGTTGGAATATTCTATATACTATCTTTTTTCCATCCTAGCTCATCTTTCACAACAATTCAACTCTTCGTCTTCAATGTATATACTTTTATTACTATAGGCAAAATTAAAAATATCAACTCTAATAAAAATAGTATATACCCATGGTAATAAGTCCATGATAATAGGTCTATAGAAATAGGTCCCAAAATTTACACAAAATAGAAGATTTTGCCTAAAAACTTCAAATTTTATATTTTTTACTAATTTCATTGAGTTTTTGACTATTTTTTCAAATTCTAGTGCTCACCATTCACATAATCCCTGCTCACCGCTCATAGGCTCATGCTCACAGAATAGCACCACTGAAATTCCATCAATAAGTTCTTGGGTTATTTTCTCACCAAGTCCTATCTAGTTCATTCCTATTTCAATACTTCTTGAAAACTATAATTTATATTTTCCATTTTTTCATTTACTTTTATTTTTTTTACTTTAGGAATTTTATCATATTTAATTAGGAATCATGTTTGCAAGAAAACTACTAGGAAAAATACATGTCATTCCTTTTGAATCTTAATCTTCATAAGGAAGTTACATTTCCTATTTTTCCTAATCAATTCTCACATTTTGTTTTGTTTTGTTTCCTTATAAAAGAAAATTCCTTTTCTATTTCACATCTTAGCCACCAATAGCCAAGACCTTTCCCCGGCAACAACACCAAAATGTAATCTAGAATTTTGGAATATTCTCCAAAACCCAAGAAAATACAAGTATAGGGATTCTTTGTGGAAAAGGTTTAGTTAGTCTATTGTATATGTGGCTAATGTCACTTTTCAAATAGAATAATACTTAAAACTTTGAAAATACCTAGAATTAGGTTTATGATTCACAAACATTCTTATACCCAAGAGTAATAATTTGGTGAATATTCCTTTACCAATGCAAACTCAATGAAGTCTCAATCCTATATAGTATTCTAAAAGGAGGTCAAATCATTCTTTATCAAATAAATCAGGTTTGGTCAAATGATTCTTATATGATGCATGCTCTAGGACTTAATCATAACAAGATAATACTTATAAAATAGTACACATAATTCATTAATTATACCTTTTTATGTTTAGGTCAAATTTATCTAGTCAATCTACAGCTATCACGTTTATATAAAAATGTCTTAGCAATTCCGTATTCTATGTCAAATTGTTCCCAGTTATGTAAATTATGTTGAGTTTAGAATTTTACCAATGATCAAATTTTTTTCTTATTTTTTTTTCTCCCGCTTTTGCTTTTGGTCAAATTATTCCAGGTCAAATGATCCAAATGACCACAAAGTTAGTACCTACATGCAACCAAAACATGGATCCAATTCTTATGTTTGCTCAAAAGATAAACCTAAAACCTTGGCAAACATAACATTGGAACAATTTACAAATTGACCATATATTTAAAATCTATGACCAAAACTTAAAATTCGTAAAGAACAAACAAGGGACCTAAGTCCCCAAGGAACCAACTTTAAAACCATACAAAACAGTACTTAAAATCATGGAAATTAACCTTGTAGGCGTAGAATATAGCCTTTAACCATGAAATCAGACCCTATGGGTGTGTTTAGGACCTAAGTCCAAAAATTGTAGACCTATGGCAATGGTAAGCTTCTAGAATAGGGTTTTCCATGTATATGTGGATGCAAGTAATGTAGCTATGGGTTGTGTACTTAGCCAAAAGGATGATGCTAATAGGGATCACCCTATATATTATGCCAGTTGGCAATTAATTTTGGCGGAAAGAAATTATACAACTACCGAAAGGGAAGCCTTGGGTATGGTGTACCGTGTACGCAGTCCAAAAATTTAGACATTACCTATTAGGTAACAACTTTACTTTTTATGTTGAACACGACACTCTTAAGTATGTTATAAATAAACCACAACTTAGTAGTAGGTTAGCCCAATGGATTTTGTTGCTTTAAGAATTCCAATTTGATGTAGTCGTTCATCTTGGAAAGTAACATTCGAATGCTGATTTTTTATCTCATATAGAAGAACCTTTAGATCCAAAGGGGTCTCCAATTGAAGATGATCTCCTTGACGCAAACCTATTTGAGGTGGACATTATTCATACTGAATATGCTAATATCCTAAATTATTTGTCTACCGGTTCCTTTCCTAGGGATTATAGTGTGAAGCAAAAACAAGCCCTAATTAGGAAAAGTGGCCCTTATACATTATTATGTCAAACTTTATATAAGTTGGGCCATGACAATGTTTTAAGGAGGTGCATTTATAAAAGTGAAATTAATGATATTTTGTAGGGTTGCCACTTAGATTCGTGTGGTGGCCACTTTGCTGGCATTTCTACAGCACAAAAGGTATTGTTGGCAGGCTATTGGTGGCCGTCTCTATTTCGAGATGCCCACAATTTTGCCAAGAAATGCAATCCATGCTAACAGGTAGGTAAACCCTCACCTTCTATGGCTATACCCTTAATACCCCTTATGGCATTGGCCCCATTTGAAAAATAGGGAATCGACTTTGTGGGCCCTATTGCCCCAGCCACAAAGTATGGATATAAAAAATATATTTTAGTAGCTATAGATTATGCCACAAAATGGGTAGAGGCAATGGCCACCTGTAATGACGATGCCAAAACCGTGGTACGTTTTTTATATGAAAATATCATTTCCCGATTTGGGTGCCCAAAAGAGTTAATTAGTGATTGGGGCACACATTTCTTAAATGCCATGATTGAAGAGCTTACTAATTGGTTTTTAATTAAACACCAAAAAACGGCCCCTTATCACCCTCGTGCTAATGGGCAAACGGAAAAAACAAATGGGATATTATGTAAGATTTTAACTAAGACTATTAGTGGTATCACTACTAATTGGAATGAAAAGCTTTGGAGTGCGTTATGGGCATACCGTACCGCTTACAAAGGTACTACAGGGTTTTCCCCTTTCCAATTGGTGTACAGCCAAGAGGCCATTCTTCCTATTGAATTTGAAATTTCTAGTTTACGAGTGGCTATAGAAAACAAATTGGGTGATAAGGAGAGTTTACAGGTAAGATTAATCCAATTGGAAGCTTTTGATGAAAAACGTAGAGAAGCTTATTTAAATACTTTAGCAACCCAAAATAGGTGGAAATCTTATTATGACTCTAAATTGCGTCCTAAAGAATTTAAAGTTGGTAGTTTGGTGTTATTATATGATAGTTGTTTCTTTAAATTTCCAAGAAAACTTCAAATGCACTGGCTTGGTCCTTATGAAGTTGTTGATGTTAATCTGGATGGGTCATTGCAACTTCAAGACTTTGAAGGAAATTTGCTTCTAACTAGGATTAATGGTTTCCGGCTTAAGCCATATTTTGCTTAAATGCCGGGGTCGGCATTTTTCTTTGGGGGGGCTAGTGGTATTCCAATTCAAAAATTTAAAACTTTAAACCTTAATAAAATCAAAATACTACTACTACTACTAATAGTAATTATAAAATATATACAAATAGAGTTAAATTTTGAAAATGAAAAATGAAAAAAAAATGAAAAACAAAACAAAAAAACAAAAAAACAAAAAACTTAAGACAATAAAAACCCGTCATGTTGGAGGTGACATTCCAAATTGGAGAAAGAGGTGACAAAGACCCCTTGAAAAGAAAAAAGTATCATTTCAAATGGAAATCATTAGTCAAGCTGCCAAATAGGCAAGTTATCAACTTAGAGGGAACTAAGAGGTTGTGTACCAAATTAGGCACGTGACTTTGTTGTTCCAGCATTGTGTTTTGAAGCAGATTTTCAAAGGCAATTTGGGTGAACTGGTTGAGTGCATACAGTTGAGTGGAAATTGTCAGGCATTGCTTTGGAGATTGAGTCAGAGAGCAATTTGGAGTGTTTTTGTGTCTTTTGATGTGTGAGGTGTGATTGTGTATAGTCCAATTTGGTGTTAGTGGTGTTTTTGTGGCGTCGTAATAGGGCATAGAGTGTCGAATTTTAGGTTGAAGCTTCATAGTTGAATGCGGAATTGGTTGTGAAAGCCAAGTTGGCAAAGGAAGTGAAGTCCAGGGTGAGCTACCAATTCCAATTAGGGTTTGGGTGTCGTTGTAGTGCATGAGTAGGAGTGTGTCAATTTGGCTATTGCACCATTATGATTACAGCCAAGTTGGAAAATTTCCAGTTCTTTATGCATCAAGTTGGAGGAAGTTTTTGGGTTTTTGCTTGGAGGATTGCTGAACAAGTGTATTGATCAACCTAATTAGTAAGTTGGAAGCAATTTGCCGAGTGAACAGTGAGATTATTTTTCAAATTGGAGCATTGCCGAGAGTTGCGAGGTTGTGGCATGCAAATACAATGGCGGATCAGATTGGCAAGAATAAGGAACCAGCTAAAGAACCCAAATTATTAGAGAGAGGCTAAAGAAAGAGTAAGGAGCGAAATTTCAAAATTTTCAACCCTAATTCGACGATGTTGGTGAACATTGCCACGTGTTGGTGCGGGGGAGCAAAGAATAATTGTCAAATTTCAAATTCAAATTCCAACCCCAAGAGCAACGACAGAGCCGAGAAGTTGGTTGTTGGAGCAACTAAATGGAGCAACAAAGAAATGAGATTTAAGCTAAATTAAGAGCCCTAAAGAAATCAATGATTGGAATTGCGACGTTGTGGCATTGAGGATCTTCCATCCTTGAATCAGTTCCCCGATCAAAAATCAAAAATCAAAATCAAAAGATTCAACAATTTAGACTTGTAGTGTAGTTTGATGGAAATTGTGATCTTCAATCTGCAATAATTTTTGACACTCAAGAAGTTAGAGGGCATGCCTTATACTGATGAAAAGAAGAGGAAAAATCAATTTCACTACGCATTGAAATTTCTTGAATGGGACAAGAATTGCATGAGATATTAGTCATCGAAGTTGTTGGTTGTAGCCGTAAACTAGTCTGAAAAGTAGTATTTGTGTTGGTTCCTTCATCTATTAATTGGTGGGAAGAAAGATTGGAGTTTGCGATTGTGTGTGTGACGGGGGATGAGGATTGAGAATTCAAAATTAATCAGTTCCTTCATCTTCGAAGCAGATTCCCAGATCGCAACTTACATTGTTTAGACAACTTGTGAGGAAGAAATTAGGGATTTGGCATACAACCATAGGGTATGGTGCATGGTCATAAGCCAAATCACACAGGGATAGGGTGTGAAATCCACGATTTTAGGTCCACTGAATGTGGCTCACGAAATTTTGCCCTACAGTTTTGGACATTGGGAACTAACCATTGTTGGTTTGGATGATTTTGACCTAAACATTTGACCCAAGATTAAGGGATAAAAGCTATAGGAGAAAGACAAAATTTCGGTCTAAAACCTATACTCACCATACTTTGTATTAATTGGAAAAATTTGACATAGTAGATTGACACATTAGGCATTCTTGCACAAAGTACAATAGTTGCAAATTGACGGGACTATTTGATCAAAACATAAACGACATATGATTAAGGAATTACATGTAATATTTTATAAATATTATCTTGTAATAATTAGGTCCTAGAGCATTCATTGCATAAGACAATTTGACCAAACTTGAATTTTTGACCAAACTATTTGACCTCCCTGTAGAATACTAGATGGAATTGTGACTTCATACATTGTGTCTATGCATTGCCGCATTGGTAATGGATTGTCCAACAAACTATTATTCTTGGAAGTGAGAGTGTTAATATGCCATGAGTCTAAAATAAATATACATATTTGATTATAAAATACGATTCTATTTGAAAAGTGACATTAATCATATAAACAATAGATTGTATAAACCTTTCCTTGTAAGAACTCCTATACTTTTGTTTTCCTTGGTTTTGTAAGAAAAGGCAAAACCAAGATTATAAGAACCCTAATTGGAACTAGAAGCCAAATATCAATTTTCTATTGATATAAAATTCCCATTGACAAGCCTTCCTTGGTTTGAACTTATTATATTAAAGGATAATTTCCTATTTGGGAATTCTTTCCTTCAACATATTTTAAATACAATAATTATGGTAAATATCCCAACATCAAATACCCTCTTAACTTAGGTGTATATGCTGAATTACAAAGAGTGATCTCCTTGACATTATTGAAAATACAAAGATGGTCTAGAGTACAATTTATAAATTTTTTTTTGATGAAAAACACTAAAAAATGATAGTTATCTAGACCCCTCTAATTCAAATTCAATTGTTAGTAGGTCAATTTTTGAACCTCCTACCTTACATATACAACATATAGATAGAAAAATAAAATATCATGTACAATATATAGGTCTTTGAGTAGAATTTTTCATGTAAAATGATTTAATATTTTTTTTGGTGTATGGGATTTTTTATATTTAAAATTTACATGCTTTTTATACAAAAATAAATTTGCATGATGTTGTAGATCATAATAAAAAGATGGTTTGTTTGCAATCTTCTTCAATAACAATTAATTATCCTCTAAAAATTAATGGCATAATTACCAAACAAACTCATAGTTCATAACACATGTTAGAAAATTTAGAAAAAATTCAAATCAATAACATTACAAGAACATTGGTAAGAAACCTCAATTCCCATGCAATCAATCTACACAACCAATAAGGTATATAAACAAAGGGAGAAGCAACTCTTAGGAACATCAATGTGATGCCACAAAAACCATCGTAGTGAACACGCACAATAATATGAGCACTTCTAATTGCCACAAGCTACAACTAAGCATAGATACTATTAAACTGAAAGATTTTTTTTCTATTGAGTTGAATTGGTAAATGAAAAAGGATTTACAATACATTATTTGAACAATGTAAGAATAAGTCATGAATTTCTAAATGCTAGTGATAGGTCTACCATAAATTGATATAATGTTCTAATGTTTAAACCTTGAACATCTTTAGAATTCATGTCTTCATTCTAGGCAAGGATCTAGATGTGATGGTGATGAAGAGATTTGGTTAATGATGATTTTAGGCATACCTATAAAGTACAAGCAAAAAACTTTTGGTGCTAGTATGCTTGAAATGGTGAAACTTTGTATTGGGATTGTAGCTAAGGTCAATTTTAGACCTCAAGGCAATTACAACAACAAATTTTTTTAGTGATATTTAGCTCACTTTGATAGGTTTGGACTAGTCATATTTAGTCCATTCAAATTTTCAATTTCTGCAAGAAGAGCATTTACTACTTACTATTCCAAAAAAACCCATGCCTAGTAGCTGAAGGGCAGGGCTCAATAAATCAAACCTTACAGTTTCGGATTTTCTTGTGAAGTTGCAATTATCCACTAATGGATGCTACAAGGGGTAAAGAAGGCGCAAAATGACGAGGGTATCAACCGGAACGGAGCCGGGTATAACGGAGAGCAGTGAAGGAAGGCAGCGGGGTAGTGAGAAGAGAGACGACGAAAACGAGAGAGAGAGAGAGCACGCAGCAACAGCAACATCGACAGCAGCAGCAAAACTCAGCTCTCACACAACCCAACACAGCAACAACAACAAAGCTTTGACTAGAACGGCGAAGGCCACCCCACAATTGGCCCCGCGATGGCCCTGCCCTCCCACACCACGCCGCGGCAGCTGGAATTTCCTCTTCCCCGCTGAAAAAAGCCCTCGCGCACATGCCCCTAATTTGCCCCCAAAACCCCGACGAGGAGCGCGCTCTTCGTCCCTCCCTGGCTCGTCATCGTCCGATCCCGATGGGGTCCGTGTCGCGTCTGCGGGATTGCGTGCCCCGCGTCCCGTACCACTCCAGCCTCGCGTCGCCTGCAGGTACTTCGGGCTCATTTCCGGATTGATTTCGGGTATTGCGTTTCTAGGGTTCCGGTGGGGTTTGTTTTTTGCCTGTGAATTTCGATTCAATATGGAGCAATACCGGGGGGTGGGAGTGGGGGTGAGATACTGTAATCCATAGACACGGTTGGGAATTGGGTTTTGGAAATGGATTGCGATTGAGTATGGGCGTGGAGTGTGATGGTGATGGATCTCTCTCTCCCTGTATGTATTTTACTTCTGCCATGCTTGGACGAGGCGAGGTTCTGTGTTGCATATGGGAATTAATGTTTTGTATGATGATTGTTCTGGAATCGAGGAATTTAATTTCTTATGGAGGGGAGACTAGTCGTAGTCGTTGTGGCTAGGTCAGGCTGCACAGAGTAGGGTTTTCTATTGGAATTTCGTTTCTAGATGTTAATATTAATTTTCTTGCATTTTGACATGACAGTGAGCATTGTCTGATTGCCTTTTATTGTTCTACGTCCTGCATTACTAGTTGTACTCAGGTCCAATTTGGAAATTAAATTGTCGAATATGGTGATTACTCTATGCCTCTATGTCGCTTCTTCAATCCGCGTTTTCGTCTCGAGCTTCGAAGTTTTCTTTTCTCTGTCATGAGGATATCCTCTTTATAGACGCACATTTAGTTTCAATGAGTATGAACTCGATGTAGCTCAGAGCTCCGAAGGGTGAACGGAGCCTGTTGATGTCAATGTGATAAGTATTTGAATTTTGAAGATTTGTGAGGTACTTATGTTGGAATCGAACAGTTCAGCTTTCCTGTCCACGGCATCTGAGAATACATTGGGTATCCTCAGTCCTGCCTGGAGCTCAAGACTTGAGCGCAGATTTTCTAGAAAGATCCATTCAGTCGTTGTCCAAAATGGTACAAAGTTTGAATTGATGTTCGAGCTCTTTCGATTCGACTTGTTTCGATTCGGATTCATGAGATTTTGAACGTGCGTTCTTGCTGGCAGTATCGGACATGGCGCATGACTTGTAAAACCATCAATGGCTGGCCACATCAAGTAACAGGTAGGAGAAGATTAGCAGAAGGACGTTGGGGAAATCCAGCCAAGGTGGACTCGAGGAGACCCTGGATGTCCACCAGGGTTTTGAGAGCCCTATCCATGCGGAGCCGGGTCCCATGGGCGCAGGAGCTGGCGCTGCAGCTGCCGTAGACCCCCCCGAGCTCTCGCCGCGTGGCTTAGCACTTGAAGAAGCTGAATCTGAACTTAGGTGCAGCATTTGATTTTGTTTAGCAGAATTTTGGTTTAGGGTTTGCTACCATGTGTGCCAGCAGATGAGAACGGTGCCAGTTTCTTAGTTGCCATGGACGCCCAAACAGAATCTCAGTAAATGAAACCAGTCCTTGCATTCCCTTTTGACTCAGGCGAGATCTTGCTATTCGGGAGGAGCGCAGAAGGGAGCTAGAGTTTCTGGAGAAGGTATTCTTCTGGAAAATCGCACGTGAATGCTGGGAGGATCCAATGCTGTGCATTTGGTCTCAGTTTCAGAAGCCCCCTGGACTCTAGAAACTGCCGTTTATGAACCTTCTGGCCCATTTTTGACTGGCGGATGTCCTTCTCAATGCAGGGTGGAGATCCTTTGGATTTCGAATTTGGGTTGGCGCTTCCAGCTCCATTGCTACCTCTTTCACGGAAAGAAGCATTGGCTAATCAGCTATTGAGGTGTGTGTGGATTTGACACTTTCAGTGTTTGGACGCCAGTTCCTCTTCCCAATGTGCACTGTTCTCTCGTCCCTCTCGTCCCTCGCTCTCTCACTCGCACGCTAATACGCAATGAGGCCTTGCATACGTCTTCCAGTGCAGGAGAGGGAGTCGGGAACCCTGATTCGGTGGTGCTCGGAGTCGCCACTACTTCGAGTGAAGAAATTGGAGGGAGAGGAGGAGCGATAGAAGAAGAGAAACGCGATAAATCTTTGGAGACTGAACCAGAGCAGGCCCGAGTGGATGGCACAAGCGACGTGAAAGTAGAAGTAGAGAGTGACTGTGTTGTCGGGGATTTGGTTGGATCCAAGACTCAGATGCATGTGAAAAGGAACAGAGCTCGGAGTCAAAGATTGAGCAATGGACATGCATCCCCGAAAGTGGTAGAGAGCGTGTTGGGTGCTGACCGTTCCGTGGTGGATGTGGAGAGCAAGAGAGCGCCTGTTTCTGTAGAAAATGAGGCGATGTCGGACGTGAGCTACGAAGTCTTGCCAAGTCAGAGCTCCCATGGTCTTCCGAGGAAATGGACTGGTTTGATTAGTGGTCAGGAATTTGAGTCTGGGAACGGGCCCAGGTGTGGACCCGTCGCTGACCCGCCTGCAGCAGCAGATGCGAGCTCTCGAGAGCCCAGCCCTTCGCATGTGTCTGTGCAGTCCGCTGCTGCACGGGTTGATTCGAATGTGGATGCTGATGAGCGAGAACGAGTGAGTCCGTGCGTCGCCGACGTGGAGCCGGTGTCCGGTTCTCCTCCCCATGTACAAAAGATCGTCGAGACTGATGGTTTAGCATCTCCCAAGAAGGTCGAGGATACACCGGTTGTAGATTCCGGTCCAGGAACTTCGAAGGAGGAGAGCGGAGCCATTCGTCAACCTGGAAACCCGCCTCTTCGCAAGGACAAGAAAGAGAGGTTTGTCCCGTTTCCTATGGAAAAGGGTAGTGACATGCACCGCGTGGATGGAGTCCATGTCTTGCATGCGGACAGCGGCGCCGATGTCCTCGGAGTCCCCCATCTGCATCGCCATTCCGGAGTGGTTAAGAAGGCTGCTGCCTCAAGGGGAGGAAACCACGGTCGATTAGCAACTCGCGATCGTTCCTTACAGGAGGAGAGGAGGGTGGGTGTTCATCATGTTCGAATCAAATGCGAAGACGGGGTTGCTGAGAATCGAGCCCGTCCTTCCGCTGCAGATGCCGAACCCGGCGGTCAGCCCGCGGGCGGTGCTCCCAGTTCTCAAGAGGATCTTCGCGCGGAAGGCCAAGCAGGCGCTGTTGTGGGTGGGATTGCGAGAGCCATCGCTCGGTCCTCTAGTGTCTCTGCTTTGTCCAATTGCAAGTTCTCCGGTGTCGTCCTCCCTCGGGAGAAAGAGCAGGATCCCGTGGCCCAGGCGGAAGGTGAGAGATGCAAGGCAGAACCACAAGCCCACGCTGACAAGGCGCACGACGATTATATTCTAGAGGAGGCTGGGAATCTCGAGGTAGCCTGGGTGTCCCATCCTGCTGACCCTCCTTTCACTCCATCATTGAGGTGTATCGGTATGTGTTTTTGTGACCCTGTGGAAGTCATGCGTGGTCCTCGGGCTGATTTTGTGTATTTTTTTCAGGCCAAGAGGAGCTTCATGGAGAAGTGGCATCATGTGAAGAAGTCTTCGGAACCCTCTAGACGTAAATGTCATTGGGATTTTGTGCTCGAGGAGATGCGCTGGCTGGCCAAGGACTTTTTCGAGGTATCTGCACTGAATGGTTCCCTGTTTGTGCATGCGGATCCCTGCCTGAAGTTTAGAAGCGTGCCCTAGAGTTGGCTTGACATCGACTCCACTCCTCGTGGTGTCGGAGCTACTTCTGTAGCCTGAAGTGCGAGCTTGGGTGCCTTTTCGTCATGTGGCAGCAGGAGTGTCCATCAGTTGGGATTGAGAGATTCCATATCCAGGAGGTTGCAGTTGCTTCCTCTGGGTATCGGGACTATCTATTTGGAATTGGAGTTTGTTTGTCTGAGAGTTTTCGTTGCTGTTGACGTGTCCAGGAGCGCAGGTGGAAGCTGGCGGCTGCTGCTCGCATTGGCAATAAGGTATCTTACGAGAGAAACAAGGATGATTACCTAGCATCGCATTTGGTTAAGGAGCAGCGCGAACGGGCCAGTTTTATGGCGTATACCGTGAATAAGTTTTGGCGGATGGCTGAGGCATCCCTGACGAAGGGCAAGCCTGGGCGTTTCATTTGCGACAAAAGTGGGAAAGCCGAAGAAACTCGAAATGACCCGAACGAAGCTGTTCCAATGGATGTTGACGTCCCTGCTTCCACTGAGGTATTTCTTCTCCTCCCCCGTATTGGGGAAGGCTGGCGTTCTGCAAGTGGTGCACTTGTTGACAGCTGCCGTGATCCTTGTCCGTGATCTTCGATTGATTTGACAGAGCGTTACCGATGCAGGTCTGTGACTCTTGTGAATATCTTCGCTCCATCTGACTTGCCGCATGTCGTTTTCCTTTAGCAGGCTGTGAACAAGTCCTCGCAGCCTGCCAAACTGGAGGAGAATTCCTTTTCTGTGAAGAGATATGCTGTAAACTATTTGAAAGTCATCGGGTGCGGACGGGTAGCCCAAGCCGTGGCTCCCATTACTCCCGACCACTATTTCGAGTGCAATGGCATTCCCTATTTTTTCGATGAGGATCTTTTTTCTAAGGTACACTTAGTCCAGGTCCGCGTGCCAGCCACTTGGTGTGTCCCCCCGCACCCTGAGCTTGATAAGGCCTACTTCCTCTCCCTTCTCTTATTTCAACGCGTGAAAATGCCGGCATGCTTGGCGGCCGGACTATTTTCTTGTGAAGGTCGCTGTTACGATTGCTGCTGATGCATATGTTGGTTGTATTCAAGCAGGAACTCTTGTATTATACTGTACCCGCCGGTGCAATGGAGGTTTATCGTGTCTCGGTTGAATTGGAGAGGGCGCGAGCTGAAGTGGTACATTTGGAGTCTTTTTTCTGTCTTGTCTGTGTTGTCTATTGAACATCTAAGGGATTGGAGGGCGGGATCTGACGTTTGAGATTCATGTTTTTCATTTTCAGCGTCTTCCGCTCATTCTGTCCACCTTTATGACAACAGAGATGCTCCATCCCGTATTGACTTTTTCTGACGTTTGTAGGAGTATGAAGAGAAGCGTGCAACAGCGGTTGCGGAGGCCGAAGCCCTGGCAGCTGCTGAAGCATCTGGAGATGCATCTCTGGGAAGTGATTTTGGATTTTCTGACTTCCTTGTGGACGGCGGTTCTCAAGATTACGAATTCCAGACCAGCTTCATGGGTGAGGGAGGTCACGCACGAATTTCCAAAAAGAAACGGAAGAAGATTTTCAAGAACAGCAATTCTGGCAGGAGGCTTGAGGGGATTGGACTACAAGGTACATGCTGTTGTTGTGCCTTTGTGATCCGAGTGATGCTTTGTTTGTCAGATTGTTGGTAGTTGACTGTTTCTTTCATTCTCAGTCCTGGGGGTCTTTCTTTCACCGGTTGAGAATGGGTTCATCTCTGAACAGCCCTTTCCTGTGCTTTTCAGGATTTTCATATCCATCATCAGGTATGTCGACTCCTGACATGGGCTTGCAGTCCCCTCTTGTCACTGGGAAACGGTCCTTACCTGGAGAATTGGGCTCCAACAGCGTTCCTGGAAGCATTCCAGTGAAGCGAGCACGATCCTCCGCCACTAACCTCCGACCCCGTGCCAGTCACTCCTGTATTTCGCCAGGTATGATGCTGGATTCGAAAGCGTCCTTCCCTTTCCTTGCGAGAAAGCTTGTAGGCAGGCCATTGTAGTAATCTTGAAGTCCACCGCCTACTGTTTTGTCTAGGTCATAGCGACGATTTAATCTGATAACTTATACGTTTGGTTGTGTACTTGTATGAAATCTATTACTAACCGCCGTTTTCTGCTCTCGTGGCTCTCACCTCCCGCCGTAACCCAAATAATAATCCACGTTTACAGCTCTGGTTCTATTTCCTTGTGTTGGAGTTTGCGGGGCTCATGTGGCTAATAGTAGGCTGGTTTCTGAACCCCTGCTGGCAGGTGGGTATCCAAGAACGGGACTGGACTCGCAGGATCAGCATGAAGATGATGGTTTAGGCATGGCGGAGGGTTCCATGAAATTAGAATCCGGCCATGATACTTCCAGCAGTAAACTGCATGGAGTTGGTGGACTTGGTGGTGGCAGTTTTACTTCTAGCAAGTTCAAGAAGAAGAAGAAGACCAAGGCTTTTCCAGGGTTGTCCAATTCCAGACCTTATGAAGGAGGGTTGGGTGCGGGCCCTCCTGGAAAGGTATTCCGACCAACATAGCCTGGCATTCCGATTCCCGTCCTATGCTTCCTTCTTTATTCCCTGCTGCGAAATGCACGCATGAGATAAGCTGCGGTGTTTAAGTTGTTTAGCCGCCGTGTGTGTGCCCCGCTTGATGGCACGCTCGTTTTGTTCTGCAGGGTGGCGATGGAGATTCTCAGGACCTTGTGCGCTTTGAGCAGGTACTTGGAATTTCCTCTTCTTCGGCTTTGCAGTATGAGGGTCTGGTCTCTCCATCCTGTGGTGTCCACATTCCTGGTCTGGTTGGGTACGGAAGGGTCGTGATTCTGAACAGTCGTACGAGTGCTCTGAAGTTTTCATCCTCGGATTTGTTAACTAGGTGCCCTGTTGAGGATCTGATCAGTTTAATGCCGAGTGTGGTATGCGTTGAGCCCACTCTAATGGTGTGTGGTTCATTTCTGGGAACAGATGAAACGGAAAGGGGAACCCAATTGGGCACATCCTGGTACGTCATCGGACGCAAGTTTAGGCAAGTCGCCCAGTATCCTCTCCTTTGCTTTCCTCCTTCTTGGCTTCGTGTGTTTGTACGAGACTCCGTTTGTGTGTTGGGAAGGTCTCCTCGAGCAGTATGTGCCCTCCTCTGAAGTTTCCTTTCTCATTGTTAAGGTGTCATCTTTTCATGGTCGTTGTTTCGTCCAGCAGGAACTCCAACAGATACACCTGGATCGCCCGGGTCCCAAGGTCTGCCAGGGCAACAAACTGTGAAAAAGCAGAAATCGTTGAAGCAGAATGAGACGAGTTGTGAGGCCGCGACTCCTGCGCAGGCGCTGCCGTCCGTAGCGACTGCCAGCAAGTTGTTGAAGCAAAGCAGCATGCGCGACCGGAATCGTAGGGCTCGGCCAAACAAAGTGAGTGGATCTGTGCCTGCTACCTGTAGGGTATGTCGACCCATTTCTTTATTCCTATTGTCAATCTTGTGGGTTTGCAAGTTTTGTTTTTTCTCATTGTGAGTTGTCTTGTATCGCCCTGGTGCATATCTGACTGGCCCCTATTCTGTGCAGGTTCTCACGAGTACACCAGCTGGCGTTGGGATTCCTTGGTCGACTAGTGAAGATCAAGTGAGTGTGACTTGGCTGTCTTGAGTTGCTAAGCTTGTTCTCAAGGACCTCCGTTTATTGTTGCAGGAAGACTTTGTATTGGTCCCCTGAGGACTTCGAGTGAATGTTGTTGGATTCTTCGTTGTTGTGAAATTCGAAGTTCTATGCTTGTCGGTTCCGTGCATTGTTTCTCGGTGTTTCTAGGGTCCTGCAATTACTCGTGTTATAGGTCATTTGATGATGTAATGCACTCCCAACTATGGATCGATTGATTCTTGCTTCCATTTTCCTATTTTTCTCTGCGTGCGCAGGCCATTCTCGCCCTAGTGCATGATCTGGGTCCTAATTTTGAACTCGTAAGCGATGTGTTGAGTTCGAGCTCACAAATTAAGGTATGTCATACCCACCTTGTGTTGGCAATTGTATATGGAGGCACGTGTTGTGTGTTGGTATTCTTGTTGCATTTTCTGCAGCTTCTTTGCACATGAGCCATTTTCATGAGGTGGCTGGTGTTGGAATTGAGTTGCTTTACGGTAATCTGATTCACCTAAAGTCTAAGGACTTCGAGGTAGCTCGTGCACCTTAGGACATTGGTAGTCAGCGTCCCATGGGTGATTGGGTGTTAAAGCATCATGTGACATTTGTAGCTAGACCACCATGGGACGTAGGCTACACCCCTAGTAAGTGCACAAGACCCCTAGTTAGTCTCTACATATTCTGTGTTATGCAGACAGACTCAAGGTCGTATATCACATAGCTCGGTGGGCGGGTGAAGGAGATACGCTTGAGTTGAGCATTTTTCTCGCATCTTTCATGTCCTTCTAATTGAATATCTGGCCGCTTAAAATTCCTGGTCTGGATCTCCCTTTTTCAGGGTATATTCCGAAAACCGAAGCAATGCAGAGAACGACACGCAGCTCTAACGGAGAGATCGAGTGCAGACGGGATGGACAATCAAGAGGACCCGAATTCGTTGCAGTCCCAGTGTTCCAAAGTAAGTCATCACAAAATCTGTCCATTTCCTTCTTCAAGTACGGAACTTGATTGAGACTCGGTGGTACTCCTCTGGATCGAGGGAAATCGGTTCACATTGTTTGCGATGTAATTGCCTGTTAGTTCATAATTTCAAGGTGAATGTACCTTGAAGCCATCAGTGGTTTGCGGTTCTTTTCCGTGAGCTGTTCCTGTCTTGTCTGTAACTCGATTGCATGATCGTGTTCGATACAGGGGAATGTTAAAGGTCCACGTGTTCATGGTGTACCGGAGGAGGACAGCCTCAAACATCTGGAGTGCATCGTCCAACTTGTCTCGAAATATCGTGTGCGGAAAAATTCGGTGAGGACTTCAGCACCCGCTTCTTTCCTTGTGTTTAGTGATCTTGGTCTAACTAATGGTGTGCAATTGGTTTAGAATCCAAAAGTTTGTTGCGTTGTGTGCCTCTTAAGCTATTACGTTCGGTGCGTCTTCTTGAAAGTGGGAACCGCTGTTGAAAGCCAGTTTATTCTGGGTTTCGAGTTTTTTCTCCCTTCGTTCTGACTGCGAGTGTGGGTGTACCTCATTGTGTACAGAGCGACAGCCAAGATCAAAAGACTTTAGCTGCCCAGCATCCTTCTCATGGAATCGCTATCTCTCAATTCTGCACTGGTGGCCCTCCGAAGTGAGTCATCCAGAACCTTATTGTGCTTGAGATAGACGCGGGTTGATTGCCCGAGGCGTCTAGTCATGCGTATTCGGACCAAGAGTTCTAAGAATTTGAACGGTTCTTTGTCTGGGCTCCTTCGTGGATCCGTCGAGTGTGAACCACCGGCCATTGTGCTGTTGTTGATTTGAGTGTTGTTTGTTCGCTCCCTACCTCTGTGCCGTGATGCGTTCTCTCTGAACATTGGTTTTGACATGTGTGTTGATGACAGTCCTCTGGATTTATGTGATCGAGTGACGAACAATGGGGATGCGACTTCCCAGCCGTTCCCTATCCAGCCCGCACAGGGGAGTGTGTTGGGACCTCCGATGATCCCTGGTCCTGTGATGAGACCACCCTCCGGAGGTTTACCTTTGTTACCCGGCACCAGTGGTTTCAACTTGGGGCCATCTTCCGTTTCGTCTTCTGCTGCCATGAGCGCCGCAGCTGCACGGTACGGAGCTGGCCTTCTTAGAGCTTATACGATTACTGGGCCTGGCCAGGATGCCCTCGTGATCTAGTCTTTTCGATGTGCTAAAGATTTCGTTGACTGTCATGGCTCTGACTTCTTTCTGGCGCTTACGTCGGCCGTGGTTGTGTGGCGCTGCTTTTGGAACTGTGCTGTGTTTGTATGAGCAACTGATCGCATGCTTTCGCCGCTCCATTTGCTCGGTCGCCTTCCCTTTCAGATTTTCGATTCCTAGTGGTTTCTGCGATTCGTATCTGCATTTGATGGTTTTTTCGTGCTCCCAATCCGACTTCAATGGTTGTGTTTCTCGTGTGCAGAGACGCCCAGCGCTTCACGACCAGGCTGTCTCAGGAAGAAGCCAATCGTTTGCGAATGGCTGGAGGCAGCTTATCTGCGTACAACGCCCGTCTTCTCCAGCAGCAGGCCGTGCCGGGTGGCTTGCCTCTTCTCAGCGGTTTGCCCAATCCCAGCGACTTGCCCATGGTTCCTACCAGCACCACCGGGGCCATGTTGGGTGCTCTGAGCCGTGGTTTGTCCCTGCCCAGGGCCGGTCTGCCGAGCATGGGTTCCCCGGTGGGTTCCAATATGGTTCCATCTGGCTTGAGTGGCATGGTGCCTCCAGCAGGAAGCTTCCCTCAGTCGAACGCGTCGAGGAGAACTGCCAGTCTGCTGAACATGCTGCGGGTAATTCTCGAAGCCCTCTGAATCTATTGGTTTGGATGGTATCTACCCTGATTATGGAGGTTTTCACTTCTTCGTTTTGGCCCAGTTGCCTTGCTTCACAGCTCTGGGGCTGACTTCCTTGTGATAAATACTTGTGAAATAGAAAGATTTCCACTCCTTTTGTGCCTTCGTTCATGGCTTTCGTGGCCTTGAAGGGAGGATGACCGAAGTCACAACGTTGGTATCTGATTCGACCTCATCTCTTTTGGATATGGATCTGAGACTGGATGATTATTTCAGGTGGGAACGTGCACGGAGGACCAGCGTTTACAGATTTTGCAACACCTTCAATTGCAAGCGCAACAAGGTGACAATCAAGCCGCGGCTGCTCTCTCGAATTTAAGCAGTGATATGGCTGCTATGACGTCGCCCCCGCCTCAGGTGATCCTCCAGGCCGCTTTTGACAGTGTCGCTTTATTTGGCCGCTCAGTATACCTCTATCGCGTCCGCCTCCCAAGGCGTAGTGCGACAGCTGGTGTTCGATCTTTGCAACATCTTTGCAAGTCTTTGAACCGGGGAAGTAGCGATGATATAGGAGGACCATCAAAAGACGTCAGTGTTCGTTCATGTAATTCGTGGTCTGTCTCATTGCACTTGAAAGGGACGTGGTCCGTGTCTCATTGCACATGTTTTATTGCCCGTTCGTAGCGTCCGTTCATTGTTCCGGCCTTCGAGGCGAACACTAGAAGGAGTGGATGATTTTTGCCTAAGATATTGCTCTCCATGTGTGTGAACGTTTCCACTGCTACAGCCGTTCTCCCCTCAACATCAGCCACTCCAGCAGCAGCAGCAGCAGCAGCAGCAGCACTTCCAGCCCCAGCCCCAGGCCCAGCAACAAGTAGCGCAGCACCAGCAGCACCAGCAAGTTCAAAATCAGCAACGAAATCAGTTGGTAATTGTCTTTGAAATGTCGCGTCATTAACTGCACTGAGTTCTTGATCGGGAGCCATAATAGTTTGAGGGAGCGTGTACTTAGTGTGTGCTTGTGTGGGTGGTGAGCAGCAACAGCAGCAACATATGCAGATGCAAGGCAATCCTACCCAGGCTTATTATGCTGCAGCCGCCCGCATGAAAGAGCACCAACAGCGGCAGCAGCAGCAGCAGACCCTTCAGCAACACCAGCAAAAGCAGAGGCTGTTGGGGACTCTTCCCCAAGCGCAGCATATGCTGGCCCCCCCTCATGTGCCCAGCCTTCCTCCTCACCAATTGGGTTCGCAGTCTCATCTGCTATCCCAACAACCGCAGCATAGCAGCATCCAAAAGCAAGTGGGTCCGCAGCAGGGCGTTGGTCCTCCGTCCGGTTTGGGTCCTTCCGCCCCGGCTTCGCCCGCCGGATCAGGGCAATCCAACCCTCCCAATCAGGCTTCTGAGCAGCCGGGGCAGAGCACAGGGTCCTCCAAACCAGCTCAGGGCAAGCAAACGCAGACGCCACAAACTCTGCAGCAACAGCCAAGTCCAAGGAATTCCACGGGGCCAAGCCGAGGAGGTATGACGCACGACCTTTCTTCGCAGACGGGACAAGCCAGCACATTTGGTGCTAGTGGAAATAACCAGCCAGTGAGTGAGACCCCCGACCAGATGCAACCACCAGGACAGAAGATGCATCAACGATCTGGACAAGCACAAGCCGGGAGTGCATCTTCGGGACCCCAAAGTAAGGGGCCCCAGCAGTCTGAGTCACAGCCACAGCTGCAGATGCCGCAGGTACAGTTTTGCCGAGATAGGCTTGAAACGTCACAAACACAGGGCTTTCAACAAGCCCCGTCCAAGCTGGAGAATGTTCTCGAGCTTTCTTATTTCCTAATTGCCCGATTTCAAGAATAGAAAGTCCACATTGGATGCTAATAGTCGATTGTTGCAACTCTCCTCCCGTATGTCTATCGTCCTATTCTAAAGGATATGCTTGCTTCTTTCTATTGGTACATTCTGTTACGTTCATTGAAGCTTTCTCAACGATGTCCCCCGTTTTCTGTCGAGGTGGGTCTTATGGCCATTCTCTTTGGGCAGTTAGGTTGCACGTCCTTTCCTTTTTTAAATGACTTGTTTTTCGAGCAGGGTGGAGTTCCTAGGCCACAACAGGGAGCGTCCATTCAAACAGCCGGTCAAGCTGCTGCCTCGCAGGCTGCTTCGATACCCATTTCCAGCCCACAATTACAGCAGCCCTTGCCTGTGCCTTCCGCCCAGCAAATGCAGCGAAGTCAGGCGCCGCAGGCCCAGCAGCAGCTCCAGCAGCCCCAAAGGAGGTGAGTGCTTTCCTATGAAAAGTGGAGTGGATCTTCTTGTCTTGGAAGTCGTTGGTCATGGAACGCTTGTTAGCGACGACGTCGTGATGCTGTTGAGAGAGGGCGTTCTCCTTTTAGATTGGCCAGTGGTGCATTTTGGCTGGCAGATCAGTCGTTTCGCAGAGATCACTAGATTTTCTTATCCCAAGCCCGCCTGTCCAATAGGCGTAGCTGCACTTCGTCCACCCTCCATGCCTGCACTGTTTTCTTTTTCCATTTTTCTCTAGGGTTGAACCAATAGGTTGTATGGGTACAGGTTGCAAACCCGACATCTTAGTGCGAATCCTTTGGGTATGGCAATGCCAGGGCTACTGGGAAAGACAGGACTGCCGCCGACTGGCCCAGCAGGTTCGTCGCAGATGTCCGCCCTGCCCAACCACAGCCCATACCAACTGGGTGGAACAGCAGCTTCGATTGGAAATCCTATTAGCTTGAGCAACCCCAACTCCCATGGGGTGCCGCTCCATTCAAGCAGCATCGGAGCCCATTCCATGCAGTGGAAACCCAATCAAGCCAACTCTCCCCTCTCCGCCGGACTGTACAACTTGACCAGGGCGAATAACGCTGCAGGGACAGGCCAAGTCTCAGGGACGACGACCCCGGGGCTGCAATTACCATCCTTCCACGGACCCTCTCATGGTCTGCCTTTAGGAAGCATGGCCCAGGGGCCTCTTGTCGGCGTTTCTGTCCCGCAGAAGCATGGCATGAGCCCAGGGGTGAACGGAAGGGCTCCTTCCGGCGCACAGCCATCCCTCCCGCCTGGACCGCGTAGCAGTCAAGCCAATGGCTCGTTGATGGTCTCTTCAGCACCTTCAGCCAACCCCCAAACGAGGCCTCCAGCAGGCGGCCTTGGCCAAGGAGGAGCTGCCAGTACTGTGCCGTATGCAAGAGTTCCAGCATCCGAGTCGAGCACTTCCATGGCCAGTCCAATGCTGGCGAACAGTGGGCAGGTCTGTCACTGACCTCGAAGTTTTGGACTCGTGGTGGTTTTGAATTGCAATTTTTTCTGGACCTCTCGTGAGTTTGATTGCGTGACTTCAATCTTTTGAACTTGTGTGTGATTTTGGGGGGATGTGGATAGATCACTTTGGGTTGAAGCTCCAGATTTTGTCAAAATAGAAGAGTTTCTTTTTTACCAGTATTGGAGTCAGGGTGAGATCCCTCACGTTCTTATTGTCTTCGACCTCACGATCTTCTGCTGTGCATTTGACAGGCTGTGTCAGCATCTGGTGCGTCCATATCTCAGAGACCTGCTGCTTCGGCTGCCGCCTCAACTGCGTCAGTTGCAATTGGAGGAAGCATTTCTCCTGGGATCTCTACATTGCCCCCTGGTGGCCCTGGTCCAGGCCTTCCAGAAGCGACGACACCAGCGTCATCTTCCTAGTTTGTGGCGCGTCACACAATGCATATGCAGCTTTTGATTAACCTGCATGTGCTCTTGTGCTTGTAATTTTTCCCGATTTTTGGATCTTTGAGAGGGTAGTTTGGCTCCTGCCTATTTGCTTCCCAGCTTGGATTGTTTCAAAGAATTCATAGTTAGATTCTGCCCCTTAATGGACGAGCTTCACTGTACATTCTTCTGCCAAGAGGCTTGGTTTGTCTTCCTTCCGGGGAGGAAAGGGGCTTTGCACATGATTTCATGTATCATTAGCCCAGATTATCTGTCATTAAAGTGCTCATTCTTTTCTCTTCGTGGTTGTGTTATTATGCCTGTGCGTTTTTTTGGATGATGAGCATTGGCAAGCTTTTCTCATGGTCACCGTGGTTTGCCTTATTCATGGATTTTTCTGTGGCCGATTGACGGAAAACTGAACGGATGCTCAAAACAGAATTATATGGCTGTTTTAGTTCGAATTAATGACCTTCGAAAATGTGAAGTGATTTAATAATTTGTTGAACTTTGCTATTTTGGTAGTTTCATTTTTCAAATCCATCATAATTTGTTTAACCCGTAAAGAACCAGGAGTCCCCTCTGGGGACTCTAGGGAGTTCGGGTAGTTACTGCATGCACAAATTTCATCATTATTTTTTTTGAACTTTTTTGAAGATAGGAGAACACATCATTTTCTTTATTTTCAATTGGTGCCCTAAAGCAAAAGTTATGCGACCCTATGCCAAAAATGAAGGTTGGTTGGGAGCACAACAAAAATCATGAAAAGTTAAAATTAAATTTTCAAATTTCTTTTCTTAAATATTAGATTTTTGTCTACATATGAAGCTTTGATTCATTCTATTGGACTAGTGATGAGAAGGTTATGGATAATCTTGTTTTTTGGGCAATCTAAGCACCTTGAAAAGGTAATTTTCTTCACATATATCCAAAGGTAAAGTTTGCTTGCTAGAACTATCTCACCAGTAGGATTGTTGTTTTTCAATTCCATCTTAGACGGCTAGTAATAATTATGTTTTTGGTTCAATCTTAGACCTACTTTATTTTTTAAGGGATGAGAATCAAGTGATTTTTATTGGACATTTTTTTCTTCCACCTTCAAATCAATTCTTTGGAACAAATTCTTTCTAATTCAATATCATTAGTGCACCCAAAAATTTGCCATAAATGGCCAATGTTCAAAAAAACTTTTTTTTCCAACTTTAAATGCTAATATCTTCTAATATGTAGGGTCAAACTTCATGAATTTTTTGCTACTCAATCTAACATAAGTGAAATACAAGATCCTACGGTTTGATTCTTGAAAGAATATTTTTTTGTTTTCTTGAATGAATGCAACAAAAGTGGCAGTTTTGAGTGGTTTTTGACAAAATAAATGGCCTTGGTCATTTAGGGATTAAGTAGGTTGGAAGACTTTCTTTTGAGAAATAATCATGTGCTTCTTTAAATTTTAGAAGACTTTCTATTGAAAAAGAAATCATATGCATATTTTAATTTGTGAAGGTATAGGAAATAATGGAGAGAATAAAGGAGCAATTAATTGGTTGTTAGGATATCAGAGACAAGCAAAGATTAACCTTAACCTCTAAAGGACTGAGGCACATTTGGGGCAGAAATTGTCAAAAACTGCCACTTTTTAGGGCAGCAAGAAAAAAATAGGAAAATTTTTTTTTTTTTCAAAACTCAACCATAAAAATTTGAACTAGACTTCTTGGGGAACATGTGGAAAAAATTTTAGAAACTTTGACTGCACAGATTGAAAGATTATAACGTTTGAAGTTAGGTGAAAAAGTTTTTTTCCAACCTTGCCAGACATGGCCTACAAACTTTAACTCCTTCTAGAATGAGATTTTTACACTAAATACAGTTATTTTTTTTGCAAAAAAATCAGAGTGGCCTCTGGAATGCGAGCACACCTCCCACTTTTCCAATTTGTGGCTTCCAATTCGCATTTTTGGGTACAACATCAGCCAAAAAAACTCCAAAATGGCCAAGGTAGAAATCCAATCGGGGGCACCTTAAAAATAGTAAATTAATTTTTTAAAAACCCAAAAAATTAGGGAATGTGTGAAACGTTTATGTGTACCTTCATTCCAAATTTCAAGCCAAATGGACTTACGATGCAAAAGTTATGACTAGAAAACCATGTGTCCAAGGGTGAGGGGACAAAAAAAAGGACAAGTGTTTCTTGCAATCACCCTATGAGATTGTTATGAGAAGAGAAGGAATCTGTAAGTAATTTAACTTCAAATTTCTGGGAGAATTTCCAAAAAAAAAGTGTAAATTTTCTATTTGCATAATGATTCTACAATCCTTTAGGTAAATTGACCACCCTATCTAATATGGTTGGACTCCTTGGCTTTCTACTTTATAGTTATCACTCCTCAATTGAAGCAACAATCACTAGTATCTATGACTAATATACTAAATATATATATAGTGGCATGTGTAGGTGCTTCACAAGATTCAACTATATACTAGGACAAGCTAGGATAGCATGTCAATCCACATCTTGGGAGTAGGAACATCACTAAGAGGTAGACTATCCATTATTGTTTGGATATATGAAAACTGTCACCTTAATCCTTACATGCATGCACAAGGGAGGTCCTTCCTCTAAAATCACCTCTAAACTATAGCTTTTGCAATGAAATTCAAATTTCTTAAATTCGTTTTTGAAAAATCTAATTATATGATCTTGTTCACCACTATCAAATTCATTTACTCTCTAATTTTCAAAGATTGTAACCATACCGATTTTGAAATATCTTCAATCAAAGTTCAATTCTTGAAGAAAAATGAAATCTCAAGCAAATGATTTCAAGGGCCCATATCTCAAATTTTCACTAAAGATGAGTATGCAATTTTTGACTAAATCCAATAATTAATAGTTAAGAACATATGTGCATATTTTCACAAGGATTGGAACAAAGGGAGGATTGTTTTCAAAGCCTAGGAAACAATTTACCATAGGTACATAGGGAAAATAAAAATTTCACTTGAACATTTTCTACATGCTCCAACTAATTAGCCCCTTGCCAACTTGTACACCCATAGAATTTTTTCTTTGGATGACCTTTGATTAGCTAGGTTTCTCTCCTAAGACAATCCACAATGAACATTTCTTGTAGTATTTGACTTTGAAAAGTCACCAAGGTAGAGTTTTTGTCCAAATTAAAAGTTTTTTTCAACTACATAAAGATAAGTCAACAAACTACATGAAGAAAATATGAAATTAAAAAATAGAAAAAAAGATATTTGGGCAACCTTTGAAGTTGGACAACAACCATAAAATGATTGGTTGGGCAATTAAGGGTTAATGTCATATCCACTTCAATGACAATACCACTCTCATAGTAAATTACATTCTATCTAGCAACTTCAAAGCAACTTGAGAGCAATATCAATTTCGTTGATTGGAGCTAAGCAATTCTATAAAGACAATGAGTGACAACCTTTGGCCTATGCTTTAGCCCCTTTTACCAACAAGCACCCCCTTCTCAAAACCCTTTAACCCTACCAACGTATTTCAAAAAAATTCTAATACAACATATCCTTTGCATCCACTTCTTAAAAAACTTTGATCCTAGCAACATATTTTCAAAGTTTTTCTAATACAATGCAATGAACGCATCTACATACTAGTTTTAAGTATGAAATCATTACAAATTTTTGAGGTCATCTATTCATCCATCTAGTACCAATAGAAAGTGAATCCACAATGATCAAAATAGCCACTAAATTTTTTTGAAAACAAGTCACAAAATCAAGGCTCTAAATGACCACATTTGTTGATAGTTTTACACCCAAAGGCCTCTACTAGATTGTGGTCATTGAAATACTCCAAAGCCATCATTTGCACCCTCAAAAATGTGATGCCAATATAACATACTTACACAATTATTCAACTCAATTACTCAATTCAATTATTAAAGAGGGCACATTTAACCCATAAACATCAACTCAAATGTTTTGTGTCCAATGAATGACAAAGAATCCTTCTAATATGACAGAAGTGTAACTAGTCATCCTCAAAACTTTGTTGTGAAAAGGGGAAGTCTTCTACAATAGTTCAACTGCCAATGAGTGTTTCTGGTTTTTTTAAAGTAGATGATGTCACACGGTTACAAAAGGGATGATGGTCCACGGTCACCAGTCCGTCCTTTTAAGGGTTAAACTTCTTAGATGGCCATAACAGAGCTATTCCTTGAGTGGCAGAAATAGTCAGGTGGCAAAAAGTAGGATAGTTTGCTTCAGTACACGATTTGGACGGAAGAATGATCAATATAGTGCAATGACGAACGGAAGTATGATCAATATAGTGAAATGACGAAGCAGATACAGCGTTTTCTCAAACTCAACAACTTGACGCAGCTGAACTGAGACGAAACGCCACAAATTTGAACCAGGGTAAAACTCTTTAAATATGCATAAAAAGACTCTTACATCGGATATTCCTTGAGAGTCTATGCAAATGTCCTAAAGATAGTCGTTCTAACGAATTTCCCCAGTGTTCTAGAAGTAGAAACAAAGTCTCCTGTTTTCATCATCAGAGCAAAAAAGATGTTTAATTGGACTGTTCCAAATTGTGAACTTCAATGCAAGGCATGATAAGAGGGGACGAGCAACCTCCACGTCCCAAATTCACAAAGCTGGCAAAAGAATGACAAAGTGGTTACATGAAAAAGACGCTCAAGCGATGGCATTCCGGATGTCATTGGAGACAACATTCGCTGCCTTGGCGGCTTCAACGTTCCTCACAACCCCCTTCTGCAAGTAGTACTCTATCACCTGAAAATGCACAAATAAAGGCCCGTCAAATCACCCTAAACCCTAAACGCCCACAACTGATCAAACAGGACTTCTTGTGATAGCCTTTGTAGGTGCTAGTTCTAGTCAGAGTTCTTTAGTATAACCTTCTCTATTATAACCTTCTCCGTTCCCTCGCCAAACAGGAAGGACTGTGTGGAGTTCTAAACTCACTTTCTACTCTCACTATGAAGATGCACACAAATTTGATAATAAAGAGTTTGCCAAGTGTGAAAAGGGTTCAAGACTGCCTTCTTGACTCCTTTGCCACTTTGCTACGTAACACTTCTTTGATGTCACTTTTACATGCAATCCTATTAATTTTCACAATGATACCAAACTCCATTGATGATCACATGTATGTTTGAACGCTAGGTTATGACATTTCTCAAGAAACTGCACACGAATATGATAATAAAGAGTTCAACAAATGTGAAAAGGGTTCTAAACCACCTCCTTGACTCTTGCTAATTCCGTAACTTCTTTAATGTAACATTCACATGTAAACACTCTTGATTGTCACAATGTTACAATACTGCATTGATGATCGCGAGCATTTTGGGTGTAATGTCAGCAAGAAGCTAACAGACAAAGACAGTCAGAAAACACACTCACAGGTGAGGTTTGTTCATGGAACGACGACAGCCTCTTCTTCAGAACCTCCGCAGTGTCATCCTTCCGCTGAATCAAAGGCTCTCCAGTAACCTAACAAACAGGAAAGCACACACGTTCAAGCCTCACGCAAATCGTCTGCACTGGCATTCCTACGATCAACACCACCTCAAGAACAACCATGCCAAGATTATCAATCAAGTTTCAGCGACGAGATCGAAACGCACATCATCTTTGCCAGCCACCTTCGGAGGTGCGAACTTGGAATGGTAAGAGCGGCCACTCTCAGGATGGATCCACCGGCCTGTAATCCGCTCCTCCAGAATAGAATCGTCAATCTCAAAGTTCAACACCCTGTCGATCTTCACACCCTGCTTCTCAAGAGCGGCATCCAACTGCACACCACAACAAAAACCCTCAAGACATCACTCCTAACAACCATTCCCATCAAGAAACAGTACTACTATTGCACAGCGGGAGGAAGTTTCTCAAATTTCAAAATGAGAGAAAAATGAGCATATCCTCTGAGCTTGCACAACACTACTAATCTCTCGATCATAGAGATTCTTATCGACAAAACAACCCCCCAAACCCCCTGCTCTTGCGGTGTTCCAATTTGGAACATACTAGCAGAACTCATATTGAGAAGATCTCACAAACACTGCAGAATGCATACATAGTCCACGGGTGCACTGAGCGAAGTAACAACGAATATTGGTAAACATTTCAATGCCAAGCTCAAGACAATGCACACGAATCCTACTTCTTCTCGCAAGGCTGTCGAGGGCGCTTCTCAAGAACGTCCCAAGCTTTGCAAACAAGAAACAGTACTCTTGAAAAGGAGGGAAAATCCATTTTCAAACAATTCAAACAATAGAAATGACCAAAAAGAAAGCATACCTTCTGAGCTTGCACGACAGTACGTGGGAAACCATCCAAGATAAACCCCTTGGTGCACGACGGCTTCTTCATCGCCTCGTCGATGATGCCCACCACCAAGTCATCGGACACCAATGCGCCCTGCCAAACCACTTAGGTCGCCCTCTCCATCACCACATCCCATCTCTCCTCCCGATCCCTCCAATGCCATACAACTAGGTTTACAACCGATCTATACATCCATCAACCCACAAACCCACACACTTCCTGACTTAAGAATTGCAATTTCAGATTGGAGATGCACCTTATCCATGGCCGCCTTGGCTTCTAATCCGAGCGGCGTCTTCTGCGCGACTGCCGCTCGCAACATGTCTCCCGTGGCCAAGTGACACAGGCAATGCTCTTCCTTGAGAATGGGCGACTGGGTTCCCTTCCCGCATCCCGGAGGCCCTTCACCCCACCCCGCATGTCAAAATGAGAGGGCATTCGCAATCATTCCAAACATGACGAGAAAAAACAGGAACCCAAAAAAGGCAGAGAAGAAAAGGTGGAGTAAGTACCGACGAGGATGAGGCGCTTCTCGCTCTTCGGGGCGCACTTCATGCGGCGCAGAACCTCGTGGAAGAGGGTGTCGTTGGGGACATCCTCGAGCTGAGCGGCGGCCATGGCGATGGGACGAGGTAGAGGATGGGCGAAAGGGAACAAGAAAGCCTGCTTGGGGGAAGTCAGATGGCGCGGGGAGGGTTAGCACTGAGGTGGGAGAACCCCCCCGAAGACCGACGAGGAGGATCGGTCTTCCCTTCGTCAGAGAAAAAGGTGTAGTTTTCGACACTTTTTTTACACTTTTTTTTGGACGTGACCGTAACCAACGTACTTTGCCAAAAATGATCCGATTTGTTGACCAATAAGATAGGTGTAGAGTAAACCTGCCATTTATCGCACACATCCAAAGACCACTTAGAGAATAACTGTTGTCTTTTTCTGACTAACTGAAGGTAGTAACGGCACCATTCAACTACCAATTCAATTGTGATGAGGAAATTTTTTTGTATCACTACCCAATGACCGGACACTATGTAACGAAGGGTTGCAAGGAGTTTTTGACTAGATTTTAGCTTCATTGCCTTTAAATTGCAATAATATTTGAAGGAAGAATTTTTTTGCATTATGTTTTTCAAAGGTGAATCTTACCATGGCATTTAATAATCACACCATATTTTCAAACATGGAAGTCTCTATATTTATATATGGAGAAGGGTTTGAATTTTATTTTTGTGGTGATTGGTGGTATGCTTACTCTATACTTCACTTCTACAATAATCTGAAAGTCATCCTTTGATTGTTTTTTGGTGAACCTTGTGAGGACAATGATGCAAAAAAATAGTCAATGGATGACTTTCTAGATCATTATAGAAATGAAGAATACACATATTGATCCATAAACCATTTGGGCAAAGTACCTAGGTGATAGGTCTTGTCTTCTCAGAGTTAACCCTTAAGAGTTCAAAAGGAGAGATGGATATAGATCTTGAATGGTTTTCGCAAACTGAATTATGATATGAAAAGAATCTATACATCAATTCTTTACTCAGTTTTAGCAAGCTTTTTTGTTCTTTCTACTTCTAGATGAACTCATTCTAAACCTTTCACAATAATCACCATGAAGTACCAAATGACCATACTAGTCATATTGATGAAAAATAGACAAAAATGACTTAGATGCACTTCATCCATTTTCCATAGCTCCAACAATAAGCTCTTGAAAACAATGATATTCTAGATAGTGGACAACAACTCTTTTGAGGGGTTAAAGTGTCAAAATTGAAAGGTTATGAAACTCACAATAATTTAGACACTATTTTCAACATCCAAGTGTCAACAAGAATGTCAAATTTCTTTTTCAAAATTTTGGTATGAAAAAAAGTGTCAAAGAATTCAACTATTGGAAACAATATAAAAGAAAGTGTTGAATAGAGTATCTAGACAAGTGTCACGAAATTAAAATGTTGCAAATAGTGTCCAAAAATTTGTTGGAAAAAATATCAAAAAATTGTTCTTCACTATGAAAATTAATAATAAACTTCACAGAGGTCCATAAGATACTAAACAACTTGAGTTTGGTTTGGCTTCTTTTTACTTTTCAAGAAAAATTTACTAAAAAAATGATTAGAGAAGTCAAACACCTTCCAAAAGGGAGGGCAATGGTACAAAGAATGCTATCATAAAAAATCATTTTATATAAGTAACATATACATCCTCAATTTCACTCAAAGAGCAAGAAACCTAAAAATTTTAGTACCAAATATTAAATGTAGTGTTCAAACTCGATGGCTTGCAAGCTATGAATTGAGTAGATTGGACAACTTAGGCAATTTGAGTAGGAAGGCCAAGTAGCCTAGATAGACTCAATTAATATCAAAAGATTATTTTTTTGGTTTGCCATATATTTTTGCCACTATTTTGGTCATTTTTTTACATTCTTTTTAATATTAAAGGGTTGAAAATTGAGATGTTTAGGGATTTAAAAAAAAATATAGTGTCAAAAATATTATTTATAAAATTGTTGAAAAAAATACTCATTTTAGGTAGTAGAGACTTCACTAAAAGAAATCAACATTCACCTAAATTTTGTTCGGGTGAACAATGAGTTCTTCTAGTGCTTGTTGCACACTTGGTGTCAATATTGACAAATTACTTAGCTCCTGTAAAAATCAATTATTGTTCCTCAAAGAAATGCTCACAAGGATCTCCCTTATGCATTCTTGTAGTGTTAAATAGGCCCTCATGAGATAGAAATGCCCATGAATTGCAAATGGACTATAAACCCAAAGGTTTTAAAAGAGTAATAATGACTTCTTTCAAGAACATTATTCTTTAATTCCTTCTTCTTCTAATTTTTCCCCTCTTTTTATTTCTAAACTTTTAGCTTTACATTAAACTTTAGTTTCTATAGCAATAGACCATTATAACCTAGAAAGGATGCCAAGAACAAAAGATCTAGTGCATGACTTTTAGAAAATTGTAAAAACAAAGAATGCACCAATTCATTCAGAAAGAATTTTAATCATATTTATTTGACAACCTTCTTGATATTTTGTATCCTTCCAAGGTTAAATCTAGAAAGACACTATCGCATTGGAAATGCATACATCATATCAAAATACATATTTGGATGTTATTTCAATGGGTTTCGATTATAATAATATAAAAAAGAAGATGACATCACTTGAAGTGGCTTCAAGATGATGTCTTTTTACTAGTATATGTGGGTCAACTATTAAAAGAAGAAAACCATCTTAGAGCCTCATTTGTTTTGTGTAATCTTTCTAAGCTATATAGTCTCATTGCTTTTACATTATATTTTTGTTTTTACTTTTTTGAGTTTCAGTATGTTGAACTATGAGATTTTTTTGGAGTATCAAGATAATGAGCCTCAAATGAAGTCCAAGTTTGAATTTTCTTTGTCACAACTACTAGGTTAACCTTTTTATTGGTAGGCCTTGCACCATCATATGAGCACCTACAAGAAGAAGTTCGGCCTTCTCACCGAAACAACCTTGCAAGGAGTAATGATGGCATGAGAACCTTCAATGTGACACTTGGGCCTTTGTGATTTTGTTGCAGATTGGATGTAGCTAGTCCAATAGCCAAGAAGTGACATTTATAAGGTGTTTTGAGGGTCTCAATGATGACTAGTATTATTGTATGGTTAGGCCTACCAAAGAAAGTTGTGACCACCAATGTTGGTAAGAAGGGACAATCAATCCTTTGACAAAGGCAAACCAAACAAAATATGTTGTTGATATTGTCAAACTCATCCTCAAGTCCTTGTAGATAGAGTGATGTTCTTCTTCAAACTTTATGCTTTTTTACCTCTAATAAACAATTGTCAAATCCTAGAACCTTTGTTTTTGTATTTAGAAGTATTATTAAATTTTATTTTTTGTGCATGAAGTTGAAGGAGAGAAAGATGGAGGTAGTTTATTTTATTTTTTTGACCTAAGAAGTTTTTTGGCTAACATAAAGGTGTAGATAGAATAGTAGGGGAAGGGGGGTGAATGGGGTAGCCAATTAAAAAAAGGTGCTCATGATGCATAGGTACAGCCTAATATAGTCTCCTTGAGGTTGGATAAGGAGAGACTCTCCTTCTTCCTTTGCTTATAGTTTGTTTGGTTTGTCATGTGTTTAGAGAGCTATAAACAACTATAAATTACAAGATTTTGAATGAAGTTTTGAGAGGATGATTTTTTTTTTTTGTGATTTCAAAAAGCTACAACATGTTCTATGTGGATTTTAGATGTAAAAATTAACCTTGATGGAATGATAGACGATCAAGTGCAAACTAGATTTGAGGATAGTAACTTCAAGGGCTTATAGAAGTTTGGTTATAATACTTTTGATTTTGAGATTTGGATGCAATATATATGAAGATATGAATTTTTATAAAGATATAGAACTTTTAATTTGAAGTTAGAAAGTGAAAGTTATGGACTTAGAAATAGAGTAGTGTTGAGTCGGCTTTCAATTGAAGAAAGGGAACTTTGATTGGCTATAAAAGTTACAATAAAAGCTTTTGATTATGGGATCCTTTATATCCTAGATCAAATCTAGCTATAGTTAGAAATCCAATATTTGTCAAAGCAAACCTTCAAGCTATCTAACAACACTAAGGCTAAAAAATGTTTGCTAGATGACTTTGAAGTTCAAATAATGTAGAAATGAAGAATATACTAACTAATCCAAAAAGTATAATATTTTTGGCAAAGTACTTTGGTAATAGGTCTTGTCCTTTTAGATTTAAATAATGGTCTCAATAAATATCCTTATTCTCTAAGTGCTCAATTATTTACAAGGTGGATAATGAATGTTGTGAAAAATGCACTTTGATCAATTCATACTTGTTGAGGAAGCTTAAAAGAAAATATGTAATATGTTAATGATATAGATATTTTAGAGGAATTTTTTTAATTTATTATAAAATTTCAAAGTAATATTATTATATTTAGTTCAAGCACCTCAAGGGATAATTTCCTTATTGAATATGGTTGATTTTGTTGGTGTTTGCGAAAGGCCTACATTACATTGACATGCAAAATCAACTCTAGTAGTCCATTTCCACACCAACACAAGATGAAGCATTGGATTTTTGTTGTTTCAATTCTTCTTGTTTACTTTTAGTCCAAGCTCCTTCTAATTTACATCATTCCTTTTATTAGACAATGTATGTGTGTGATAGTCTTTTTTTCCAATCCTTCTTCTTCAATTACTCATTAAAATAAAAGATTTGAACATTGTGGCCTTTCTATCATACTCAATATTTTGTTGGACGAATAGTTATATTCTTGAGCCCATTAGGTTTGTAAATCCAGGTATAACAATATTGATAACCTAATCTGAATCACCTACATTGTTGGGAGGAAATGCTAACTAAAGGTAAAACTACATTCATCCTTCTATTCTTAGGGATAAAATTAGAATCACTTGTAAATTAGTATCACTAAAAATGCATCTTTTTATTGAAAATGTTCTAAGACCCTCACATACACCAATCTTAATTCTAAGTACATAGATAACCAAAATATATTATAAGATATGCTAATGAATCTCTCTAAGTTCAATATTGGTTCCATTTCTTTGGAAGAACGGCATTGCCAGAAGAGTACAATTAAAGGCTAAGCAATATAATTGTAAATTAAATAATTCTAAAAAAATACACCCAAGCCATTAAGACATCAATGAATGTGTAGTACAAAGAAGCAAGTACAATAACATTTCTACAATCTTGGGACAAAGTAACATTATAACCAATGCATATGAAAAAATAAATTTGCAATCACCACTCACTACTACTATATGTGAGGATCATTTTCAATGCCATAGTATCAACAAAATTATTTTCAAGAACCTCAAGCATCGAATACTTCAAATTAGATATTCTAATATTTTCTTAAAGTTTGCAAATTTTTGTATTTTGGGAGAATGCTTTGCTCTTCAAACCTTTTCATGGGCTTCATATTTTTTGAATGCAATACTCTTCACCTATGGCATCACTACTCATTTACATGTTTTTCACAAAATTCTAACATTTTAAACTTAATAAATTTTATATACATTTATTATAGACAAAAATCTTGGATTTTATCAAAGACTCAATTACCAAATGATTTGATTTGAGTATTGAGTTCCATGTTTTGCTTTGTTCAACCTTTTTCATCAAGTCACCAAATGAATTAGGAAACCCTCCAATAACTTAAAAGGGCTTTAAAATTGAGTGTTCATTGGGCAAGTTTGTAACTAATCTCATAATATTTTTACATTGTTTCTCATACAACTTTTAACCCCACATAATGATGCCAAGGATTAAAAGTGTTTTTTGGATGACTTTGAGTGGCTCTAGTGAATGGTGACCACATTTTTAATAATTTTCATACATCAATTTTTTTATTGATAGGGGGTGGGGTGGGGTTTCATGCTCCATCATGAGAATGAATACCCCACCTCATTGAAATGTTTTTGAAGTAGGAGATTCAAAATAAGCAACAAATGGCTACTATATGATACGTGTAGGGCAAGGTTGTCCGAGTGGGAATTTGGGTGTGTAGGTATATAAATTTTCCATTACATCTTTACTCTCTCCTACCCCAAGCCACTATTCATTTATGTAGTGTTATTCATGTACAAAATTAGTGTCATGCAATCATCATCAACATAGATTGTCCTTACCTTCTCCATGTGCACTCAAAATTCTTCATCAATGTTTCTTACAACTCTCCAAATCATCCGAGGAACTTGATTTTTCCACAATCTTAGAAGACACAATTTTGCTAGGCATGTGTTGAAAAGAATGAAGTTGGAGGCTTCATTAATATAGTTCAAGACACAATTTTTAGACGTAAGGCATTGTGAATTGGCCTATGCTTTCAATCATTGCAAGTTTTCTACTTGAACCACCAATTCATTGACCATTTCCACATTTCCATAGCATGTAAGATTGAATCAACTAGAACTTTGAGATTACAGGAGAATTATAGACTGCTTTGCTATGGCAACCCACCCATTGTTGCAACGTTAAAAGTTAGATGAACTAACCATGAACTTTCAACCTATGTATCACTTATTCTATACTGGCCAAATATTTGAATTCATTATATTTGAATCCATAGGCATGTATTTAGTCTGTAACTACAGATTGTACTCTATTGATTGTTAATTACAGATGCTTATAGAAAGTCAAAGGAAAAATAGAATATTCATCTCTGAAATGAGCATTAAGGATATCTCCAGTTGATTTCCAGTTGTATTTTGGTGCCTCTCGCACAGGTTGCTTGTTTATATCCAAATTAGATAAAACAAACACTTGATTATCACCATGGCTGGAATTCTATCTACTGAAACTTTAATGATTTACTGAATAGTGAGTACCCAAAATTTACGTCGCCTGGAGAATTACCCATAGTGTCTACAATTTTATTTATTTTGAAAATTAGTACAATACAGTAATATTTAAGCCTGCACTAATTTAAAAAAGTGTGACTTTGGCCAATAAGTGCACGAGACATACAGGATAAATGCACTCAAGCAAATCAATTCTGGATTGAGAGACAAATGACCAATTCGAACATAGATTTTTTTTTCTCTCCGTTCAGCACAAGCTGATTGTAAATTACACCCCTCAAGCACACAGCGCTGGGAGTTTGGTACGACTCTACATGTACACGAAGCCTTTTTGCCCAAAGGATAAATGCCCTATCTTAACTATGTTGCATGGAAAAAACTCTACGTCCGTAAAGCTTGCTGCAGCTGCAAAACTTGTTGCCTTTGCTCAGGAGGTAGGGAGTTAATCTGTTCAGGAGTGAGGCTCAAGACTTGCTGGAGTAATGCCTTCTGCTGCTCTAATTCACCAGCCATCTGCTGAAGGAAATCCAAACTCAATCCATAAGTTCAAAGTTCAAGAATTGCTGCAGCAGTTAATCTACTTAAGAGTCAAGGAAATCAAGTAAAAGGTGTATCCCACACATCATACACAATATTAGTGTACAGTAATGAAAAGGGTATTTTGACATGGCGCCCTAGGAATTAAGCGACAGAGTGCTCTTAACTTATACCAACGCTGGACCTCGAAGCAAACAAAAACCTTTGGCACCAAAATACCTCCAAACCTAACGAGCTCAAATGAAGGTACAAAATACGAAACCCAAGAAATTTTACTATAAAGGAGAATGCAACGATTTTGAAGTGCTTACCGGAGGTTGCTGCAGGGGCACCTGCCCTGGAATTGCCATCTGCCCATACGGGTGAGGTTGCATAGCAGGAGCGGAAGGTATACTACCATCTGGAATACCAGCCTGGTTCCCATAATTTGACCGGGGCTGGTTGTCAGGTACTACAGGAGCTCCAATCAATGAGGGACCACTGGACAACGGCACTGAAGTATTTAGAGGGGCCTGGTTCCCACTGCCCATAGGCAGGCCAGCACCCATAACAAGTCCATGCATAACCTGACCAGGAATACCAGACGGTGCACTTGGAGGTGGAGATGGCTGATTCATGGGGGCTCCAGGTCCTATGCCACCAACCTGAGGCATGTTCATATTCCTTCCCATCTGGGGTATGCCACCAGGTCCCATTCCTGGACCTGTTGGCATCACAGTCTCGGATCCAGAGACCATGCCGCCAGCCTGTCCGATTGGGGGAGGACCCGAGCTCCCATCCATACGAGAATTCTGTTGCAGCATCTGAACCACACAGACGAGACAGCAGTCAAATGAATGAATGAAAGAGAACCATAGGATCACTACACCATAATGTGCAATTACTGTGGTCCAAAATAATTCTAATAAAGTTATAATCTGGACTGTAAGTTTGTATTAAAAGTGCCATTTTAAACTCCCTTAAAATTTGAATTCATCTACAATTTTGTCCCCGATACATTTGAATAGCCGTTGTGATTATAAACAATAGCAAGATGTAAGAAATGATGTCAAATCCAATGAAGCACACAGAGAAAATTGCACTTTTAGGTTACTCGTTGATAATAGCTAACCAAAGAATAGAAACGTCCTGGTTCATTATTCTATGACAAGAAAGACAAGACATCAAAGAGGGAGCAAATCATTTGTCAAAAGAAACTAAACCTGATATTGCGATGGAGGAGGTTGACTTGGTGGAGGTGGTACGCCTTGTTGAATATAAGGCATAGACATCCCACTACTTTGCTGTACCATGCCACCTTGGTGCTACAAACATGCCATGGAATTGGATTTTAGAGGCGGCAAACATAATGTGAACAAGACTGATCAAACTGATTCAGAAAGCACCTCAGGATAAGTGGTAAATGATGTGCTCGGCAACTGTATCTACAAATCAGTAGCACACTAACCCTGACCCCTTTATAACACATCAATTCAACATGAATTCTACCAAAAGCGTTCCAACCTGAAAGGGTACTTGGGGGAGTGGCTGCTGAATTTGCTGTGCCTGATAATACATCGGTTGCTGAACTTGGCCAGGAATTCCAAGAGGTTGAAGAGGGCGAGGCTGTGGCGGCAAAGGAGGTTGCTGCATCAAGTTAGTCGGTGCAGACGGGATTGCTGCTCTTGGCTGTTGTTGCTGCTGTTGCTGTTGTTGCTGTTGTTGGGGCTGTTGATGTTGTTGGGGCTGCTGTGGTTGTTGTTGTTGTTGCTGCTGCTGCTGCTGCTGCTGCTGCTGTGTGGGTAAAATGGCCTGACCCTGACATTCCACAAGAACTCTGTGACAAGTACTAAAGAGAAATAAAAAACAAAACAAAACACAAATGTCAATAATTCGTCAGCCAACATATGTGCAGCTGGCCACACGTACTTTCTATTCAACAGTCAAGGCGGAGCAAGGATTACCATTTGTGGAGCGCGCACCATCCCTAACATTATCTGCGCCTGCATCACATCAATTATAGAAGTCTGTCATTTTTCGAGGACAAAAACAGAAAATCACTAGAGCAGTCTCGCTCGGTTCTCAAGCATCTGTGACAGCTATATCAAACAGAAACCAATGATTTGCAAGACTAAATAAAAACTATATCTGAGTAAACCTTGCTGCATACAAGATCTGCTAGCAAAGATATTAGCCAAAGCCTTATGATTCTGGTATGCTGAGGACATGACTAAGAGACAAACACAATAGAGATAACCAAGTACGGTTCTGAGAATTCGTTGATTGACAACAGCAATACCATATCGAGAAGCTTGATTTGTATAGATAAAAACATGCAAAATCTAACCTGAAAGAGGGCCTTAGTTAGTTGCGGATGAGCCATGAGTACTTGGCGAGCTTGCTGTTGATTTTGTTGAATCATCGTCTGAAGGAGAGAAGTCGAAACACTTAGAACACACAGAACATCCTCGTTTCAATCTCATTTCAATTTCCAACCTCCTCAGTGTCAGAAGACACGTACCTTCATCTGTACCATGACATCAAACAGCTGCTGCTTCGACATCCCAGCCAGATGATTTGTTAATTGGTCGTTGCCCACACTAGCCGCAGTTCCATTAGCCACAGGCATCGACTGTCCATTCATTGGCACACCATACTGCACATGTGCAAGAAGCTCGTGTCACTAAAACTACGGAATCTTTGCGCACAACAACACAACAAAAATCGATGATCATCACTAGAACCATCCTTCCCTCGCCAACTTCAGCGTCACAATAATTCAACTTTTACCTGTTGTTGCTGCTGTTGGATGCTTCCCAGAGTACCAGTCAGAAACTGAGCAGCAGCAACTGCAGTTGCTTGTCCTATCGGTGGCTCCCCACTTCTGTCGGGTTCAATATTACTTCCTACTTGTCGAATACCTGATTGCCTATGTCCATCTGTGCCATCGAAGTCAATCCAGACGATTTTCATGTCATTGGTTTCTGGTAAAGAAACTCAAGTACACACGAGTTCACTCCTAAAGAGGCAACACCAAAAACTATCTGCCCAACAATGTCTCCATGATCAGCGCATATGAAACCTAGCATTCAACGTTCAAAGAAAAAATAAACAAAAACTTCGTTGCCATAAAAGACTACCGGTACTGAAACCAGTTGATTGCTGACCTTGTCCACTTTGGCGCTGCATTACAAAGAATAGGTACTCAGTGACAGCACGACGGCGTCTGATAAGGAAACAAAAAATAAAAAACAAATGCAAACCAAAGACAAGTTCTTCTCTACAACTTGCACAAGATGACAATCTACGTAAACTCTCACACCGAATACAGACAACGATTCCAAAAGCAAGTGCCAGCTCTGTGCGCTGGTCACGACCACAAACACCACAATTGCGGGCTACTCCCTCACTGGCGAGCAAGGCGCTTCTCAACCCCGTCTAGAATAAAATTCAGAAGAAACAGTTAAGTAGAATGTGCTAAAGCAGACAAACACTGCAGAAGAAATTGGCACCTGCTCTCGATTCCTGTCACCGCCACCTCCTTTTTCATTCTCAGCAAAATCTACTCGAAGCTGCCGGCCATTAATTTCATACCCCTGAAGATTCCGACGAGCACTAAGTGCAGTTTCCTCATCTCTGAATTCGCAGAAGCCATATCCTTTAGGCTTTCCTGTCTCCCTATCCAGTACCAACCTGATTTTCACATATACTCGCATCAGAACAAAAGAGAATAGTGCGAAGCTATCTGTGCAGTGATGAATACAAAGCGTGATACGGCAGATTCTTCAACAGCTGCTGAAGAGGAAAAGTTTTCTCCAACATCCAAGTCCAATCTACATTACTAAATCATGCCTATTTCAACTTATCATTCGAGTGGCGACTTCCTCTGCGTCTAGTACCATCAAGTCAAGAGAAACTACAGCAAGAAAATTGAGAACAATTTGTGACGCCATTAATAAGCTAACTGACCAGGTACACCCCCTATAGGAAAGCAGCAAACAGACCATCGTGAACTCAAAGACGCAGAAGTCATACCGGAAATTTACGACAGGGCCTACTTCCTCGCAGATATGTACCAGCTGTTCCTCGGTTGCATCGTACGGTATATTTCCAACTGGAACAATACAAAACGATTCTCATGTCATGCACATTGTTGGCCTCCGACACAATAGACAACAACACAGCAGATATGGGCAAAACGAGATAACAAGAAGAAACATGTAGAAGACAGACATCACGTGTAAGACCCGGAAAAAGTGAAAATTTGAATTCGCCTCCAACATGTAACAAACCTAACGAAAAAGTGATGATTTAGGCCCCAATCTGAGCTACTCGAATTGTTGATTAACACGGATTGCATATGAATTCGCTGCACGGAAGAAATTCTAAAAACTACTCCAACTTGTGCCCATACAAAATATTTTCAGCATTGAAACCAAACTTCAAAAGCTGCTCCAGAGAATGAGAATAACAACCCCGCAACTAGAGAAGAAGAAGATGCTTTTTTTCCCCTATCAACACTTAATTGGAACGGTGGATGTGTAAGCCTTCCTTTAAAACCCTTGCAAGCATACTTAAATCGGTAGCTGTAATCTGAACACTGAGAATCAGAATCAGAACATCGCTAATGGCTTGTTAGAAGCACATTGTCCATATCACTCGCAAGATTAGAATCAGAAATAACCAAGAAACCTTTTTAAAGAAACTGATTATTGGCTCTCTGCGTTTTAAAAATATTTCATTGCACGCCTTTGATTGCTGGCCTTGAACCGGAACAGCAGCACTACCAAAAATTGAAACCGAGTGAAAAGCAAGGAGGGAGAGACGCACCAAAAACACACCGGGAAGCACGGTGTTGCGTGTTGCTCATCGCGGGCGAAAGAGAGGTCCTCCCCGTCTGCACAACAATAAAGAGCTATGATGGCATACTCAATCAAAGACTTATCCGCCGTAAAGGTGAAGCTCCACACCACACAGCCGCGAACTGAAGGTTAGAACAAGGCGATCGACGGAGCCACGAAGCAAGCTCGGATTGCAAGAACTTCGAAACGACAACAAACCGAGAGTGAGACAAGTTTTAGGGTTTCAAGCTCAGAAAAGGGAGAAGAACAAGCTCTCAAGAGCAGAGGTTCGTAACACGGCCTCTAACTGAAAGCCGCCCTGTACCCGGCCCTTAACTTACTCCCCGGCATCCCTCCCTGCATCCGCTTCTTTCCTTCCTCGTTCTTTTTGTTGTGGGCGCAAAAAGGATAATTTACCCCGGCTTTGAAGAGATTAAAATAGAAAACCTCAAATTTTCTTTGCTATTTTGGGATAGAGCATTTATAATTTTTCATTTTTCTAATCATTTTTCTCTTAATGACATATGCAATATTTTTCATTGATTCTAATGATAGAAAATTTGATCACACTCCAAATTATATATTTTATATCATGAAATTGGTCATTTTAAACCAACAATCCTTGAATCTTTGGAGGGTAATAGTATGATACTTTTAAACCTTTTCATTACAAAAAAATTTCAAACCATTGTGCTAGGTGACTTTTTGTTTTATTTTCAACAAATTCATTCTTGACATTTTGAGCCATCAACTTATGTAGTAAATAAAGAGGCTATGAGAAATTGAATTCAATGGTCTACACTAGCAATATACAAGGAATATTTTATCTTTGATATCACTTAGTATTAAAACATTGGTTTCAAGATTGTTATCATTATATGACTTTGGTGACTAAATGCATGTGATTACAAGGATCTTCATAGTAATAATATCGGTGTATGACAATATCGTATCGGCAAAAAAGTGTGATAAAAAATAATTTAGGTCTCACAAAATTTTGCTTCAAAAATTTTCATATTTTTTATTAAATTATGAAATAAAATAATATTATTTTATTACACCTTAAAGGTTGAAACATCCAAAATTTGAGAGGGTGATACACAAAAATGTGCTTTTAGCCACTTGGAGTTACTATTGCAACCATTCCATTCAAAATATTCATGAAGAGAATGCTAATTGTTCTACATTTCTATAGATTTTTTACTTTTCTTTGAACAAATATCCTATAAACTTTAGGAAGAAATATTCAATGATCTTTGGACTTTAAAAACATTGTAAGAGAAAAAATTTACAACATAAGCAAATATGAAATTTAAAAAAAAATATTGTAATATCAAGACACTTATTATCAATCAAGACTCCATTGGCAATCTATAGGGTGCTAAAAACTAGTTCAAGTTTTGTTGCTTGGAATTTTGTGAATAGTAGGATGTGATTGCCAAGTATTATATTGAGAATGGCGGCATATATATTGGTAATTAATTTAATTTAGATACTAGGTTGTTCACAATTGAGTTCACATTGTTATAAATTCTAGAAAGTCTATATATTCATTTAGAAGGTTACAATACTTTTATGTTCATAAATTTGTACCGAATTGAAAGAAAGCAATTGAACCCCCAATTTTTGGACATTCTATTATAAATCTATTTCCTTAGATAAAAGAAATTTTGACCAAAAATAGCACCACACATATAGTCAAAAAATGGGTAGGTGATTGGTTGGAAGGTAGTCAAAATTAGTTAGGATTATGCATTTCAAGCTTGCTACAAAAAATTCATTACATAAATGTCAAAATTTTGTTCATAACAAAATTTTGAAATAATGATTGTCTTAAAGTTTATTTGTATTATACAAAATTATTGGTGATAATATGGACAGATCTAATAATATGATGTAATCTATATGGTTCTTAATAAACAACTTTCATTCAAATGTTATTACTAAATTTTCAAGCACTATTTTATAACAAATCTTTGAAAATTGTCAAATTGTGAAATAATCTATGACCTTTAAGAGTCTATAATACTTAATGTCATTGAAATATTTCCAATGGTATTATGTTATAATTATTGGACAATAGCATGTCACACATTGTGCTAAATTCCTTAATATCAAATTATGTTTATATACAATTTTTTAAGAAAATGTGAAAGGGAATACTTTAAAATTGAATTAAGTTTCAAACTCACTTGGGTACTTTAGTCCTTCAAGGTTGGGGGGCTCTACAACAAATGTAATTACAGAAAGTATGATTAATGTAATTTTAAATGTACAAAAATATTTCAAAATACATAGACATACCAAAATATGTAAATCTTTAATATTAAAATATTAAAAAGGATTCAATATTTCAAAAATACAAAGAAATATCATACAATGCAATATATTAGTATAATATAATGATGATATTTGACACCTAATATCTAAGCATTTTGACCGCTTGAAACATTGTATTAAAGGATTAGAATCTTTCTTGTGTACAATTGGATTTTCAAATTTTTTGATTATACACACACACACACACACACATATATTCAAATTTTAAAAAAAAATCCATTAAATTGAATCTTTAAATGATTTTCTAAAAGTATGAGATTTATGATATGTTCCACTTAAACACAATGAATCCTTTTATTTAGTAGAAATGTCCAAATTTGATTTTATAATAATTAAATCTAGACCTTGAGGCTCTAAATGAGAATCCTAGTGCATCTTTGGGTGTACTCTAAAATTCATCTCAAAATAATTCATTATACATTTATGATACTTCTTTGAAAGTTAATTGCTTATGAATTGAAATCTGTGCATTTACTTACAAAAATCATGAATTCAACCACACCAATGTAATCTTGGACTTAAAATCTATAAAATTTACATAAATGTATTTTGCTATGATTTGAAACAAGAGTTATATTCTACATATTAATCTTGAATTTTTTGCTAGACTAACACAAAAATTAATGGGTCGACAAGAATCACAGGATCATAGACACAGCAAAAAGCAGAAAGCAGAAAGCAAACAACAAAAAGTCACCCTCTACATGAAATAGGTGTTGCCGGTTAACCCGGTGGGGTACACTGGCACGGTAAATACTGCGGGCCCTGTAAACATCCACTTTTAAAACGGCCCCGTGTGAACAAGATCATTTACTGTCGAAAAGCCTTTAGAAGACCTTATTTCCTTAAACCCTAAACCCTAAAAATCTTCCTTCGTCTCTCACCCTGAGGGCGAGAAGGGAGGCACACCACCTCGACGAAGAGAATTCACGCTCGAGGCCTCTAGGGTTTAATTTTGAGGTCGCGTGACTCCTTTGTGTCAGGTCTCCGAGGTTTCTGTTTACTGTAGAGATTTTGTTTTCGTTCTTGAGAATTGTGTTGCAATGGGGAAGAGTAAGACTACGGGAAAGGGACGCCTGGACCGCTTCTATTACCTTGCCAAGGAACAGGGATTTCGTTCTCGAGCCTCCTTCAAGCTCGTGCAGCTCGACCGGAAGTTCCAGTTCCTGTCTTCGGCGAGGTCGGTGTTGGATCTCTGTGCTGCGCCGGGAGGATGGATGCAAGTGTGCTCGAAGAATATGCCAGTGGGGAGTCTGATCATTGGGATCGATTTGGTTCCGATTCGTCCTATTCGGGGTTGCGTCACGTTGCAGGAGGATATTACCACGCCTCAGTGCCGGGCGGCGATTAAAAAGGTGTTGAGGGAGAAGCGGCATGACATGGTGCAGGTGGTGTTGCATGATGGCTCGCCGAATGTCGGAGGCGCTTGGTCGTCGGAGTCGTCGGCGCAGACGGCTCTCGTGCTGGATTCTCTCAAGCTGGCCACGGACGTTTTGGCGCCCGGAGGCACTTTTGTGACAAAGGTAGTAGCTCCTGAATTAGGTCGCTGATGGACTTTTTTAACGTCCACTTGATTTCGATTTTTGACCAGTATGTGCGATGCTCGTCACTGCTGCTGGTGATACAAAATTTAGCATCCTCAAACTTGTACTCCGTCCGCCCCGAAAAAAGTGTCCATGTTGTTTTTAAGGTTGTTTTGAGTCATATGGAGGCTTTCTTGTATCCAATTTTGTTTAGGTTGCAATAAACACATGAAATGTTCTTCATTGATTATATAAAGATATAGAATTTGGAACCCTTCTTAATTTATTTTACAATACGATCAACAAAATTGGTATAAAATGTTCTCAAAACAGCACTGCGGACACTTAATTCTGGAAGGAGGGAAAATTTCTCACAATGCAATCAATCGGATTGGTCATTGAAACCTTGGTCCTTTAGGGGTTAGGGTTTTCTATGTTATTGCGAGTTCAGGCTCTAAATGAAGTTTTGCGTTATCTGTTCAAGAGAATTTGAGGATTCATGGAATGACGAGGATTGAAAATCCTGTCTGTTGTTTTGACAGATTTTTAGGTCACAAGATTATAATGCTCTGCTTTTTGCATTCAAGCAACTTTTTGAGAAGGTCGAGGTCACCAAGCCTGTTGCCAGTCGTGCCACTTCCGCAGAGATTTACGTCATATGCCAGAAGTACCGGGCGCCTGCTAAAATTGATCCCCGTCTCCTCGATGCTAAGCACTTGTTCAAAGAAACGATTGAAGCCCCAAAGGTGCGTCTCAATTTTATTAGCATACCTATGAAAAGGGGACATTTTCATAGTGGATAATCAGAGACTAGGCAGCCCTACGGAATTTAATGATTGCGAGTACTACTGCTTATTTTGTAGCTCGATTCACTCAAGCGGTAGGATTGTAGGTTTGTTTTTTCATTGTTTCTGTTTTGAATGAGGATTTGCAGACGGAGTTAATATGCTGAAAAAGTTGGTGTGCAAGGGTTAGACTATGTGAATAACATTAAGCAGAGTACAGTTGCTGATTTTGACATATCATTTCTTGATATTGAAGGTGGTGGACGTCATGAAAGCAAGCAAGCAAAAAAGGCATCGTGAAGGGTGAGCCTAATTAGATTCTAGCATTTCTGCCTGTTTGTATCATTGATAGAATGAAATATTTTCTGAGTACCTCCAGGCCAGCATCAATAGAATGGCAGTTCTGTTGTGGATTTTATCACGCTGCTTTTGCTGTTTCTGTTGTGAGAGTGCTGCGGATGCTGCAACTATTTTTATGCTAGAAAACATAAGTGATTATTTTGTAAAACATTGTGAAAGACTAGTTTTTTTGAACTGGTATGATGTGACGATGTTTATCTGCCAGGTATACCGAAGGGACTACAGTCCTTCGCAACGAGGTTAAAGCTTCAGAGTTTGTGTGGTCCGAGAAGCCTCTGGAAATGCTCGGCTCTATCACATCCATGTCGTTTACAGATCCAGATTGCAAGGTTATAAAGAACCATGATTTGACAACAGATGAGGTATACCCGACCTTAATTTTTCTTGTATCTATATGCAAGCTTATTAATTTGGATTCAGTGCAATTATACGAATATTGCCTAACGAAGAGACTAGATTTATCGTAATCCCCCCCTCCTTGAGGATGATATATTCTCATTGTCTAATTCTTTCGGTTTGTCCCACAGATCAAAATTTTGTGCGAGGATCTCCGCGTGTTAGGGAAGACCGAGTTTAAACAGCTACTGAAGTATGTGATTTCTTCTGAAATTCGATCAAACTATGATTCTTGATTCCATTACATGGGCTGTTCCTTTATACCGTGAAATAGGGTTTGTGGTTATGGATACGTTCACTGTTTCTTGATGTCAGCTGTCACGTTTTCATCTAATTCTCGGCGCGTGTGTGCAGGTGGCGCTTGCAAATTCGAAAGGCCTTGCAGCCTGCCTCGGAGAGTGATGCAGAGGAAGAAGATGGTGACAAAAAGAAAGGATCGGACGAAGATGATGACGAAGAGGAAGAAGAACTGACCACCATGGAAGAGCTCAAGGAGTATGTGGAATCGAAGAAACGTAAGGAGCGGAAGAAGAAGGCCAAAGCAAAAGAGAAGGTATGAACTTCGAAGAGAATGTCGCTGTTATTTGGAACCAGTTGACTGATTAGGAAAGCGAGTCTTGTATAATACCTAAGTTTATTTCTTGTTCTTACAGGCAAAATCTCGAACAGCGACAGGAATGCAAGTTGACGTAATGGAAGATGGTGTTGCTGATACAGACCTCTTTAACCTTAAAGTTATGAAGGTAACTCTCTCACCCTTCCTCTTTAGCCTGCAGAACTGTGGGGGACCTGTGAAATAACAATTTGCAATGATCAATTCTTCTATACCTGCTCTAGTGAACGCTAGATGTTTTTTAATTTTTAATCCATGCTGCTAATATTTCTACTTTGTACCAGGGTAAGAAGGATTTGGCCAGGATAGACGTTGAAGATGAAGATGGTTATGACAGTGTCGACGAAATGTTGAACACTGGCCCTCAGTCAGCAGAAACAGGGGATGACAGTGATTTTGATCCTGAACTAGATCGTAGAAGGTAAAGCCTTTGTCCACTTGGGTTGATATAACTCACTACTGCTACTGTATTATTTGCATTGTTCTGATAGTTTGAACTCATTTTGCGGTGGAACCTTGGTTTAGGTATGACAATGAGCTGGATCAATATTTTGAACGCGCGTACAGTAAGTATTGCTCAACGACAGACGGTAGCACAAAGCGACGTAAACGAGCCAAGTTAGGAGAAGCTGGTGAACTTTGGGAGGTAAGAAAGGATATCAGATATCTTTCTGTGAGGAAAATTTATCTTGCATTCATGTTGACTATTCGGTGTTTTGAAGCCACCTTTCAAAAGTTATTTTCTTCTGTATTGACAAATATTCGGCGTTGTGCAGGATGACGAATTCGCAGGGAAAGATGATGATGCTGTGAGTGAAAAATCAGATGAAGATGAGGCGAATCCGTTGGTGGTCCAGTTAGCTGAGGCTCCAATTCTTTCGAAAGACCACTTGTCTAAGCAATGGTTCAGTCAAGATGTCTTTGATGGTGTGGACGAGGGACAAGAACTGAGTGATGATGAAGAGGCAATAGCAAAGATGCGCAAAAATAAGAAAGCCAAAGCAGAGGCTGACGTTGATATGGATGGCGATGTGGACATGAGTGTAGATGTCTCTGAGTTGCCAGTCAGCAATGGATCAGCCGATGTGCACACACATTCAGTTTCTGCATCTGGGAAGGGGGATTTTGAAATTGCACCCCAGGAAGGCGATAGCTCTAGTGACAGTGACTCAGAAAGTGAGGATGACAATGGCAAAGCAGAAATTCTGGCATATGCGAAGAAAATGTTAAAGAAGAAGAGTAGAGAAGGAATTTTAGACGATGCCTACAACAGGTACACATTCAATGATGATGATTTGCCACGATGGTTTGCTGAAGATGAGAAGAAGCACAACAAGATTGAGAAGCCTGTAACTAAGGAGGAGGTTGAAGCGATGAAGGTGCGTACTAATTATGTTTCTACTCATCCATTTTTTTGGACTGTCATTTTTAATTGCTGATCCGCATGGCTTCATGTTCTCCAATACTCGCCTGCTCTTTGTTTGAATGTCGTTCAGTGATGTGCGATAGTGTGAACCCCATACTGCTCAAACTATGGAAAATCCATTTTTAAACGCTAGCAGCAACGTCCAAAACATATTTCTATGATTCAAAAATGTAGGGCATGATTCGTTCGTTCTACATTTTGTTGGCTTAGAGCTTCCTAAACGACTCCTTTGAACTCCTATTGATATGGAAGCGGTCATTTGGGAACTTAGGAGTTAAATTCTATTCCTTCAGGCATTAGACGGGCACTAGACGAACTTTGGAGTTTGCCATTTGTTCTTATCTTGCTTCTTTGGGGGGATTCCTCTTATTATCTACTGTACGACGTTTCATGTTTTTCACCCTTTTTCTGCTCAGATTCAATTCCGGGAAATCAACGCACGGCCAGTAAAGAAGGTGGCGGAGGCGAAGGCCCGGAAGAAGAGGCGTGTGCTGAAGAAACTGGAGCAAGCGCGTCAGAAGGCCACTGCAATCGCTGACCAAGAGGACATTTCCAACAAGTCGAAGCAGAAGTCGATGGAGAGGGTGTACAAGAAAGCCTTGGCCACACCCAAGAAGGGCAAGATCGACGTGGTGGTGGCGAAGAAGGGCGTGGGGGCCAAGGGAGGCAAGGGCCGAATAGTGGTGGACAGGCGTCTGAGAAAGGACTCTCGGGCCAAGAACACTGGTAAGCCTGGGCGAGGCTTCAAAGGCAGAGGGGGAGCTGCCAAAGCCAAGGCCAACAAAAGTAAAGGCCCTGCCAAGGGAGGCAAAGGCCGGAAGCCTCAAAAGGGATGAAAGGTACCCAAGTAGAGAAAAATTTTCAGTGCAATTACTGTGAGCCACGTTAATTACTTCTTACGAGCTCAGAAATTTTTCTTAAAGTGTGAAATATCTCCAGCTTTGGGATATATTTCAACCCGCGGTGGATTTGGGCTGCTACAGTATATCCTTCCCCAGAGAACCTGCAGGGATAGGTGTAGTTTCTAGGACCTGGAAGTGACATTTGGAGCTCCCAACAGCAGTTTAACTGATTTCTGACTTACGTGGAGCTTCAGAGTTGATTGTTGATTAAATTTTCATCAGTTCTAGGATGACGTATTTAGGTCAATTTTTTTCAGGTAATGCCAATTGACCATGGCTGAGATTATTAACCCTGTAGTGCCGGAACTAAAATTAGAAAATCCACTTTGGAAGCTCATTCGCATTATAGGAACTTCCGAGTACAAGTTGTTACTGTTCTATATTACCGTATAGGGTATGGTTTCTTTTACCCCATGTTCTTAAGAAAATTTCTCCCAAGTGGCGACATCAAAATCCATCATGCAGACATTTTGGATAGAAAGCAGTTTGCATCTTAAACCTTGTTCATTACTGGTTTATCTCCTTTTGATGTGTATCTTTCATTACTTGGTAGCTAGAAAATGATTATTTGATCAAGAATGGGTTTCTTTCTAAATCCCTTTTAGAAATTGATTTGTAGTGACTCATGTGAAACTCAATGAATTAGGGATATTGTTTTTTGACACTCCCCTAAAAGGTGGGTGTTTCTAATATGTATCATCTTTCCTCATGAACCAAGCCTTAATCCCTATGTGTGTCACAAAGTGAACAACAAAAGTGAGTAGCTTTCTTGCACTTTTTGGAGTAGATAGAATAATTTCAATGGTACTTGGTTATAGTAGTTTTTACCATTCCAATTTGTAGCCAATTTAGTGATATGTGCAAATCAACAATTTCTGTGAGGATCTATGGTGTGGATTTCAAGATTGTGAGGTTTGAGCAACATGGTTTTTCAAGAATCTAGAATCTGTGCATCTAAAAAACATCCCTTCAAACATACAAGGGTTAATTGTAGAGAAAAGTAACTCCAACCTCTAAATGGTTGGCATGAGTTAAGAGTAAGTTCATCTAAGGTGTAATGTATAGGTTTGAAGGTCTAACATAAACTAATGTTGTCTAACACCTTATGTTGTACTTCTTAATTCCATTAGAAAATTGGTCATTGGAGTAAGGTGGGCATCATATTATGAAGAATTTAAAAAGAGGTCTTGTAAATAGGACAAACGTATTGGAAGAGTTGAGGTGGACCTAAGCTAGAATTACAATCTTAATGATGGGAATGATGGGAGTTCTTTAGCCAACCAATCTTAATTCCACCTTCCAATTCCTAACCTAACAACTTTTTTCATTCTAGACCTTCATCAAATACTTCTAAATTGGTCAAAATTGTTTTCCAACTCATAGGTGCAAGGTAATTGCACAAGCCTATGTGATCAAGGTGCTTAATATTTGCAAGAGCAATTTTCAATCTTGAAGATGTTTAATGCAACTAAGATATTTAGTCCCATCTCCTTTGCTATCAATCCAAGAATTTCTCTACATATGTTCAATTATGGCTTTGGAATTTAATCGAGCACTTCTGTAGTGAGGGATCAATCTTTTTAGAATTGGGTTTAAAATTAGAATTTTGAGGATACCATTCACATTTTATGTGGATTTAAGAATGCACCAAGCTTGGATAATTTATTTTTCTAATTTGGTTTATGTTAGAAGATAATTCCACATGACAAAATTTTAGTGAGTTTTGTTTACAGTTCAAGCTAGCACAACTTCATATGAGAGGCTTTTCAACTCAAAACCACATTAAGTCATCTTCATAATGCCGTTAGACTCTTGAAAGTTTGGAAATCCAACTAGAAGTGCAATGGCAGAATTTTGAATAGGATCCATAGACTTTGAAGATGTAGGCGTAAAATAGTTAGCTATGAAGGGTCATTATATTTAGAGTTTTTTTTTTGTATATATTGATTTTTACTACTTATATGTTTAGAGCAAAGCAACAAATCAATAAAGTTGTTTTGTTTGCTACTTTGGATATTTTGTGATTCCTATGGTTACTTTGCAATAGAAATTTGAAATGAAATAAAGCATTTATATTGCACAATGAAGACGTTAAGGATTTTTTCTTGGAATAAACTCCGAGTTTAAATAATAAAATAAAACGACTATAAGGGGTTTTGTTTTGCTTTGAAGATGGACACTTTTGGACTTTGGGCACCCAAATTTTTTAGGTGGCTTTTTGGACACTCAAAAATTAGAAGATAGTGGCATTCAAAAATTCAAGTAAGGTATCAAACTTATACCTAGTGTAAAAGGAACACAACTTTTGAATATTAGTGTATTTAGCTGCACTAATATGTCCTAATAGTGAAGGGGAAATTCATATCACCACAAAATTCTGCATTTGTGCAAATTAGTAGAATATAATATTATTTCTGGTTCAAAATAGTGTGAATTTGGTAAATTGGTGTCACACACACTATTAGTACAAATCAATGTAACTTCTAAAAGCTTGTTAACTGATTATTTCAAAGTCTACCTTACGTCTCAACTCAATTATTTGTGACACGCACAAAAACTGAAAAACTCACAAAAATGGGGACAAGACCTAGACAAAATAAAACATTTAGTTTTATGTAAAAATATTCGGATACACTGAACAGCTGAAGAGACAATAATGAATTTCCTAGAACCGAGTCCAATTGCTCATACCACAAACTTCAAGCCTAGCATATCAGATACATGAAGCAACAGACATCAAGAAGATCTACCAGTGGATCATAGAGAGATGGTTATCTCTTGCCTTGGGTTTCCTTGACCCAATAATTCAGCTACATAAATGAGTTGGGTAAAGGACCCAGTGTTGATTACCGATACTTGGGTCCTCTTCGAGGTACGGTACCCGAGAACTCTGTCATGCTTAGCACGAAGCAAAACAAGTTCAAATTTGTAATTCTAATAATATTAAAGGGACCAACACTTTTCTAGAGCTCACCACTACAATAATACCTCACCGGATCCCTTACATCCCACATTTCAGGGTTCGTCTTCAATTCGAGTTGAAAACGATACTTCAACATTTCGCTTTGCCTTGAGGCTCTAGAGTGTAGACCTTGGATCAAGAGAACAATTATCAAGACCAAGATGTGAAAAGGAACTTCGACTACTCTGAGCTGATCTTCGAGCTTTGCTTTCTTGAGATTGATGCATCTATGACGTTGGACCCTCCAAGCAACCGCGTTATAACTCACTCGTAATCAACTTCTGTTGGCAACGTCCACTTTGAGATGGCACTAGTGTACGATTGAAGGCTCGACCTCCAGTTTATATTTGTGGTCCCCAACAGATGGAGCATCCTTTCTGCATTTCTCGTTCATATGAGTCAAGAATTTGATAGAGCGTTGAAATGCAGACTACATAGGATTAGTCCCAGTGTTAACTCAGCGTCAGAATTAAAGTGCTCGACTTGCAACTCCTACTTCAGGTTCAATACGGAGTTGACCTGCGTTTCTGTAAGAGCTTCGTACTTCCCAGGCCTGCGTGCCACCAAATTAACCAGCTTCAGATCATCTGATATAGAATCTACTATGCCAGATTCTATATTGTATTTATCTGACAAGAAAACCATAACGCTGGATTACATGGAGTGTTCAAATACACCGTAAAACGCAGCAAATTTAGTCATAAACATAGGTTCATTTCAACATAATCCCAGATTATAATGAAGAGAGACTCGTCAGTGAGAGTGCAGCCTAACTATCATCCAACATGGTGAAAGATTTCCAATGACGACTCCGTCATACCCAAGCTTTCTTGAAAGCGTGAGACCTCCAATTCGAACCCTCTTCAACCCCAAGACCTGCCAATGACAAGAATTTATTATCAGACTAATACGTGTGGCTTGCCCCACTGAGATTGTGTTGTAAAACATGGCAGTCATTGTCATTGTTCGTTAGCCTCATGGAAATATACCAATCATCAAAGGGAAACATGCTCAGTAAAACAACGGCAATTGTTAAAAATCCAGCACTAGCTTTTGGAGAGGAAGACACACCTCCAAACCTGCGTTTGATACAAGCTCTCGCACTTCACGATTTCGCCCTTCACAAACCTGCACAATCCATCAATCTTAAGGATTCAACGGTGTCCACATTCGCTAATGCACACGATTTTTAGCAATCCCTTCTAAAGAACGACAATGGAATAATAATTCAGTACAATCCGGGGTAGAGACTCAGGAACTTACCACAATACGAATTCTATGCCGAGAGTCACCAGATTCAACGGGTAACAGTACCACCTCAGAAGGTACAACATGGACGTTCTGCACCTTTGTGCCAGTTGCGATGACCTGCAGCTGCCGCCTAGTAACTCTCTCGGCTACTGTGGCAATGTACCTGCCAATCGTCTTCATCAGCAACATGACCTCACAAAACACTTACTATCACAAGGAAAATGACCACGCAAAATTGGTGCAAGCTGGTCACTAAAATTACTCTTTTGTCAGTCCTGACGATGGATGTGAAACCCTTTGAGCAAAGTCACCTGCAAACAGAAGCCCCAAAATAGTTCAGCGGCAAGCGGTAGAACCTGAAATTATATTTCCGATCTTGCTTCAAGTCTAAATCTTCTTACATGGCCTCAACAAAAGAAAAATCTAGTAAGCTGCACACAAATCATGCATAATTTATTTACCATCGTTCGTAATCAGCAGAAGCCCTGAAGTAGCAACATCGAGTCTTCCAACCGTAAAAAGTCGAGGTCTTTCGCCCCCAGGATTTCTCCTATCCTGAATGCCACCAAAAACCAACGACTCAGAAACCATTAGCTTCACCAATAGAGATGCAAATTTCATATTCAGATTGAAGATGACTAGAAAGTCATGAGGGTTGCCATCAGTCATAAAATGAAATAAAGATGATAACAAGATCAGAGTGCGCAAAGTTAACCCAAATTTTCCAGTATTCCTCCAAGAGCGACAAAACTGGTTTAGGTGCATCTTTTGCACTCGAACAAATGTACCTGCCTCCCACCAGATGAGTGATAAGTCGATAAGCAAATTCTTTGTCTACAGAACACCTCTCTGCCATTAAAATGAAACTCGAATGACCTTCTGTGAAAACGAGCTACAAAATCCCAATAATTAGCACGATGCTGATCGTGACCACAAAAACCGACTCTACAACTAACTCATGAACTCATACTCACCCTTTAGGCTTGTTGAGGGCGAAGTAAAATTTCGGAGGTGTCTTTTTTGGAAGGGAACGTCCATCCAGAAATATGATATCTTTCAATGCATTAACTGGAGTCTGTAGCGCACCAATTAGTAGAATCAGAACCTCATAGAATCCACTGGCAATCTGCTAAAAAAACACACGACCTCTACTTGCAAATGTGCTCATAACAAATTTCCTTAGAGCTACACTTGAGCCAGATCAATATTTACTAGCTACACTTCCCTACAGTTTAAAAAGTCTAATGATTATCGGCACCAATTAATGAGCTTAAACCCCACCTCTCACTAGCAACACCAAATCATATGGTACCAGCAACAGTAAGCTTGTGTAGTGACAATGCAATTATGCACTATTCAGGGAAACTAGCCTTGATCAATGTAGGAACATATATAATCCTTTAAAATCATGTAATACTGTAATTCCATTCTATTCGGAAGAAAAAACAATATTCACACCTGTGGGACGGTACAAACTTTGCCGTTCACCTTCACCCGGCCAGCGAAAATAATATCCTCACTACTCCGCCGAGACGCAACTGCATGAAATAAACATAAGACCACACCAATCTTAAATTCTAGGTCCAGTTGGAGGCCTCAAAATCTCGTCAATTTCGCTTGTACAAAATTTCAGCTCAAAATCAGTAAATCATGTTCAACGAAACCCTAACATGAATTTCACATCCGAGTTGATTTCCCATTTACGTATCCGGCTCAAAAACTCGAATTCTATGTCCAGCACGAAGCATGAGAATCTCTTGACTGAAGTTAATTTTACATCTTCAGAATTCCAGCTCAAAATCAGCCATCATGTACAACGAAATCCTAACAAGAAATTTCACATCCGAAGCTGATTTCGCATTTACGTATTCCAGCTCAAAACTAGCCATTATAAAAGCGAAACCCTAACATATGAATAGCAACTGCATGAAAAAAACCTATGACAACAACAATTTCGAATTTAATATCCATCTCGAGCCATCCAAATCTCTTGACTGAAGTTAATTTCACATTGTTTAAATTCTAGCTCAAAATTAGCGATCACATTCAACGAAACCCTAGCATGAACTTCAAGTCGGACAATGGCAATCAGTGACCAACAGTATTACCTCCCGCCGCGGCCAAGACCTTACTCAACCTCTCCGACTCAGCCCGATACGTCTCATTGTAAAACCTACGCGCGGCTTTGGAGTACCTGGGCACTGCACCACTCTTCTTCACGCCTACACTGATTCTCATCGGCTCGGCTTTCCGAGGTGGGCTGAGCTCCGTCGGCGGCCCGCCCGCGTCCTTGAGGTAAATCTCGCCCTGCTCATTGATATCCAACACGGGTCGCGAAATTCGTGCGGGAGGAGGTCTCTTTCCCTCTCCACAAGTGATGGCGAGAGAGACTCTAGAGAACTGGAATGGCAGCTCGTGGTGGATAAGAGTCGGGTGAAAGGCGGGTTTGAGAGAGGGAAAGAGTGCGTGAGAGCATCGCAACGGCGCTGCTACTCCGCCCATGACTACTGCAATTCCTCAATTGAAATGTTAGCCAGTATGAAAAAATTGCTACGAGGATGGCGATGGCGAGGAGCGATTTTATAAGTGAGGAGCAATTAAGTTAGAAATGGAGCAAACACAGAAAAATGGCTTCAACAGCTCTTCAGAACATGAAGCCGAAGATGATGGAATTCGATGGAAGGATGCGCTTTGGATGACCCAATTCATCCATGGAAAATCATTGGATGGATGAGTTGGATGGATGGGTGATAACTATCTCTTTAATATGCTCTTCTCTAATAATTTCTCGTCCCTAATTCTCTGATGATAAACTTAGGTTATGACATACTTGTTCAAAATTCACTCCACACTCTTAATATAGGATATTATCGAAGAATAAATTACTTCAATTTGTGTGAAAAATACTAATTGTTGCTATTCATATTTTTTTTCTACATGATTTTTGTATTCTGAAGTCATTCTTAAAAACATTAGTCAATAGAAGTGGTTGATTTTGTATTTAGTAACTATCAAATCTTAAGTTAAGGTCTTAAAGTCCAAATGTGAACTCAAAATTTTCATATGCGTTAAATAGCAAATTCCAACTTTTTACTAGGGATTGAGCATATAGATTAAATAATTCTATCCATTTTAAGCCATTCCATTGATACTTGCTTTAAATTGTAGTGCCCATATCAAGTTGTTGGATTTGGCCTCTTATTTATTATATTAAGCACACAATGTTATAGCTCATTGTGACAATTTCACCCACTAGGAGAGGTGACAATGTCATCCAAATTTTAAAACAATAGTAAATTTTTTAAATCTAGTTATGGAAAATTATGAAAGAACATACTATACTTTTAATGCAACATGGTGTTGTTGCAAATGTTGTACTACTAGTGTTACACTAAACACTATCCACTCACTATTTACTAAAAGTGACCAACCACAAAAAGTTGAAGTGTAAGGTCTCCAATTTTTTCACTATAACAAATAAATGAAAAAAATTACCCTTATTTTGGAGTAGTCAATTTTATATTTTGTGACCTCCACTTGCTAATTTGGAGGCTTTGATCCAAATATGAATTCAAAGATCCAAATTTTATCATCTCATAATAAATATTTTTTTCCTTGAATAATTTTCCAAGATAAAAAAAGTTTTTAGTTTTTTTCATTTAGTGTATCTATTATGGGATCTAAACTAAGGGTTTATTCATATTTGATCCTACGTGTAATTGCACATCACCCTTCTATATATGTTCATTACAATTACAATGTCCTTTGCACAACAAGTAAAAAAATCAATCCAACTATTAATCTCTACACCCAAGAATTTTTGGTACTATTACTAGTCTATTCCTTGTCTTAATCTTTTAGTACATGTATCAATCTCTTCCTTGTCATCTAACCAACTAGTACTAGTATCAATCTTTTCCTTGTCATATAAGCAATTGGTATTGGTATCAATCTCTTCCTCGTCATACAACCAATTGATATTGGTATTAGTCTCTTCTTTGTCATAACCTTCTCCTATCACATTCATTGCCCAATGGCACAAGGTGATTGGACAAAGTGAGAAGTTTAGAATCATAAATTCATTCACCACTCCCTTTTTGAGGGAATTGTAGATCTCAAAGATTTGACAACCTTAATGAAATTTGTGGGAAGAAGGTTATTTTCTCATCATATAACCGATTGGTACTGGTATCAATCTCATCATATAACCAATTGATACTAGTATGAGTCTCTTCCATGACATAACCTTCTCTTGTTATTTTCATTGCCCAATGGCACAAGGTGAGTGGACTGAGTGAGAAGTTTAGTGATAACCCTACCCACCACTCACTTTTGAGGGAATTGTAGATCTGAAAGATTTGATGGTCTTAATGAAGTTTGTGGGAGAAGGATATTTCATTATTAAATTTTATTTTTTTTACTTATTGCTCAGCGATTCGACTAGTTATTTAGTACATAATGTAGTCTCTGAAAACTTTCATACCATTATCCAACTGGTATGTCAAAAACCTAACCTAAGTTACACCCATGCCCAACATTGGTTGAAACTAAATTAAGTGTTAGGCATGGTATTGAAGAAGATAACCCTCCATGATTGAACTTCATATTATATCTCTTTCCAAAAAAAGCTCCTAAGGTCAGCATGAATGCAGAGAAAGAAATGATTGTCCTAGAGAGCTGCTTCCAGCTAGCTAAAAGCACATACGTAGCAATGCACCATAAACCTTTCACACATTCAGAGCATATCATACCAGAATGCAATGTCACGCCCTTCGCAGGAAACGCTTTAAACACAAACATTTATTCAAACAATCCCAGCCAAGTAGTAGGACTGTGACAAAACAAAACATTTGTTCAGCAGTCATGCACGTTCAGACCTGATCAGTTTGCATGCCTACCAAAATGGTGAGCGGTGACGAACAATGAGAAACAATTACACAGATCACTTCATACCTAGATGATACGAACGAACGAACGATCGAACGAATTTTTGAGGCTGTGGTGCCATGTCTTAGAGCAGTACAAGGCCTCCCTGAGCTGCAGAGCACCAGACGTCTGCAGTCTGCTTGAAAGAGATTCACATATTCACAATTCTCAAATCTATCAAGTGGAATTGCTAATGACCAAAACGGGAATACAATAACAATCCTATCATCGTCAACACAATTCATTGGCTGTGAGTTTAGAGCAAATAACTAAACAACGTTAGCCATGTAGTTGAAAAAGCTCTGGCCAAGTCAGTTCCTCACAGACTTCAGTCTCCACTTAAGAGCAATGTAGCACATCTTGTGGTCATTAATGAAGGCATTCTCAACTTCGAAGGTGGCATTCAATGGAAAGCACAGAAAAATTCACCATAGAGAATTAATGAAAACCCAATCATGTATGAAACAGAGAAGCGATTATAAAAGACTACAGAGATAGGCGAACCAGAGATTTTATTTACATGTAAATATACAAGCGTGAGGGTTTTCAGAAACCGGTAGCCGATATTTACAGACTCCAAGCGACAAAGGAATGTTCAGAGCCAGTAATAGAGCAACTATATTTACATGACTACTCTGGACTGCCAGATAAGCAATTATGTACAGGTGGATGAGAAAGAATAGAAGGAGATGTGTAAGCTAACCACGTAACCTCATCTTGCGCTGATTCCTGCATCTACGATGAGGTACAGGAGCGAAGGAGAGTCTGGCCGCGGTAGAAGGCAGTGGTGGACCTGTCCATCCCACTCATCCAGAAAAGGGTAGAGGTATATGCGTGCTTGCCTTCCCGCATGCTGGAGTCGATCATCAAAACTTACATGATCTTCCTGTCGGATAATCAAGAGCTTCTATGTGCCTACTTCTGTAAGCCTCTAATCATTGCCTAACCTCCTAATTAGATGGTAGATGAGGAAAGAAATAGTCCTCCTGTCTAAGAGAAGTGCTGAGACGAGAAGAGCTCTAGTCGAATTGCTGGTGATGATTCACAAGCTTCGACCATCTCTGTGAGTAATATTACCTGGCCGAAACGAACAGGTCAAGAAGGTTACTCTTAGCCGACACACAAATCTTAGATGCTGGTGAAGATCTTGCTCATATCTGTGCTGAGATTGCAAGATAGGAAGAAATACCATTCCGAAGGGACCCACTCGGGGAATCAGTGCCTTCTATATGGTGGTTGAGATTGCTTTGTGCTTCATTTTAGGGAACGGAGATAGCTCCTTAAGCTCTTTGTGGAGTTTACTTCAGGCCCTCCAGCCAAGACCTTGCAGAATGCGCTCTGATGTTTTGATGAACTTGGAAAATGGAGACGCATCCAATTCGCGAGGGGCTTCTGAAGATTGAGGTACTGCATGAACCCCTAGAAGCGGGTTTTCTTTACGGATAGCTTCCACTGTCTTGAGGTCGACAGGGCGACCGCTTACATCAGTGACGTAGAAGGTATTCACAGCTTTGTCACCTTGAGTAGAAACATCGGCTCTAGTAACGGTGAGACCATTCTCACGAAACATTCGAGTCACATCAGTCAAAAGCCCTGTTCGGTCGCTTGTGCAGAGATCTAACCGCAAGCCCTGCTAATAAAACAATTGCCAGTGAACAATTTAGCTGTAAGCTTTTTGTGAAGCAATGATCATCCAAAATATCAGGACCAAGAGAAAGTACACAGAAAAGTAAGGACTAAACCAAAAGCGAATTATTATCCAAGAATGCAACTTAGTTCACAACTACTGGCCACAATCACTTCAGTTAGTCCTTACTTCAGAAGATCGACGCTCAATAGCCGCCTCCAAACATTTTTTGACATTCTCCTTCGCTTCAGCGTCCAGAGTATGGCCATCCATTTGACGAATGTGATATTCCTGCACGTACACAATATTCGTATTGAATACGGCGGAATGAACAAGGACGTTCGAACCAAAAAACGTATAAAGGTCTCAAACGATGTTGCATACAATCTTTCTTCAGAGCTTCGCAAAATCTACAAAATAGCTGAAATAGAAACATAATGAACGAGGGATGTAATTGCTGAATTACCTGGAGAGCATATGGACCAGAGGAATCAATGGTGGCATGGAAGACTACGTACTTCAAATCTGTCAAAGTGCAGACGGTATCGAACAGGAGCTTCGGTCTGTCTGGACATCTCACATTAATAACCGAATAATTCTTCTCACTCCCAATGTGGATTTCAATTTCTTTATCCTTCTTTCCGTCAGGGCTCTGTGAATCTGACGGATCAAAGTCGTGATCAGCGAGCATAAGTTGATGCAGACGTCTCTCCACGTGAGTGAAGTTCTCTGCTACAACCGACCGAGCAGTTTTTTCGTTGTCATAACCTTGCATGATAGGTTTCAGTTTCTCCAATATCCTGTCCAACTTTTTCACATTCTCAATGGGCCCTAAGGTGTCCTCGTCTGTTACATATATGACACACGCTACTCGACGATTGTGAGTCCAGACTTCTGCAGCATTCACACGACAGTCCATTTCAGCCAAGACAGCTGAAACCTCAGAAAGCAAGCCAGGCCTGTCCGTCCCGGTGAGCTCTAACGCTGTGTGCTCTGAGATGGTCTGTGTACCGATGCATCTCCCGGGACACTTCTGAAATTCAGCCGTCCATTTCTTCTTCTGCAACGACAGAGCCTGCACAATATAGAAATTGGAAAAATTAAATTGGTTACAATAGAAACCTTGCGGCGGCTCATTAAAAATGATGAAGGCAGAGGTTAAGTCTCAGATTTCAGACCTTCTGAATGTTTCCAATGATTTTTTCATCACGAATCTTCCTTCCTCTTGAATCTGTCACATGGAACACTGCAAACAGAACATACGGAAGCATCAGCACCAAAGAGTCTCTGCCAACTTACTCATTAACTGATATAGTGGTATTGCTGAAGGTCATAAACTGACTTGACGATTTAACCAATGACTCACCGTCCATAAACCAGCCTCCATCAGATGAAATATAGGCCTTTGATATTGTTAGATCCATATCCATAAGCTCTTGCACAACTTCAAGCAGAGTCCCGTGTTTATTCTGACTGCTGACCTGCATTCATGTGTCCACGTGGAGTAAACAATCAGAATTGAGAAGAAGCAAGTAGCACCTCCTGAAACTCGTTCACAGTGAATGAGCATTGCTCAAAAAATGCATTCCGACTGATTACGGACTACGTGAAGCTTTGCCTTGGTCAATGCAGATTCCGAGACTAAGGATAAGTGCAAACGGCATCCACATAAAAATTGAGAAAACTGTACGACTACGGTTTTAAATCCCGACATCCATAACCACACGGACTCTGATCCACGCTCCCACTGCAACAGCAGCCCAAAGTACTATAACTCGAATAAACGCGTTGTGGAGCGACCAGGATGACAACGTACCGACAGACACTAAAGTTGAAGAAATTTCAAAAACATTAACCTCTAAGCCAAGGAAAAAGGATGATTCAGCACTTGTAATTTTGAATTGTGCAATGCATGTGGCAAAAAAAACTCCCATTCCCCTGTGCGTCATGAACAAACTCGGACAACCGGAATGGCTAAGTACCTTGACAAGAGTGGCATTCTTCTCAGCTTCATTGTCAATCACTACCCTGCAACAACAACGCGGGCGAATTTTATATTAGGGTGACCATAAAACACTCAACAACCGGACCATCTACAGATCTCGAGACAGGACTCATGCGGCCAAAGCAAAGTCGCGTACGTACTTCGGCGGGTCAAGGATAGTGCTCATCGTGTCATATTCAGGATCGAAATAAGGCCAGCTCTTGCCGAGAGGCATCGCTGGTCCATTGTTGAGGGACATCGGAGCCGCCAACATCTTGCCAGATTCCCTGTGCTAAAAAGCAAAAAAATGAAATAATTAAAGATAAAGTGAGTCGCGAAGCCTCGGAAGGCGATAGCACGCCACACCCAGACGAAGAAACAAACCAAACAGAATTCTATGAATAAAGAATTAAAAAACCTTCGAATCCATTCCCTACAAGAATAAAGAAAGTTCTATTGCGACAAACTCCGAATGACCGAGAGTCGAAACCGCTAAGGAAGGTCACGTACACCAAGATAACCACAGAATTTTCTCGCCGCTCAAACTAATCTTTCTGAGGCAGGAGTCTTCTAGTCCGCTCCAAGTCTTGGCACTAAAGGCGGAGAGAGAAACTCGCCTCCCCGAATCCTCCACAGTTCGTTAAAAATGTCACCACGTCTACTTCTACAACTCGGCCTCTCGACTTAACTACAAGTTACTATCAACGTATTTGCACAACCGCTTCCCCGCCATGCATTCGGAGATGCAGCAACTATGCCAAGACCAAAAAGAATCTGCTGCCAGCCGCCTCTCAGCCTCTGAGTAATAAGCCAACACACAAGAAGAAGAGGAGAACAAGAAACGAACCCTACAAGATCACCACGTTCTCCCTCTCTCTCTCACCGTCTCTCCGTCCTTCTCCGTCTCCCTCTCCCTCTCCCTTTCAAAAGCGTACGGGCGACACGCGACCACTGCGCAGCGTCCCAAATGTAAAACGGCACCGTAGTAACAAATTTCTTCTCAACCAAGTTCTCCCTCAATATCAACAAAATAAAATCTAACGTACCGTCGCACAATCACTCCTCAAGAATTCCTAAACAATCGAAACAACAAGCACCGCACGTTCCAAATGGCAACCGACGACCGCCATTCCGATCCTCTCCTCTCCAAGCATCAATATGCTCGTAACTTTTTGCCCAAAAATAACAGACACTTCTCCACCACAGGCACAACACTGACAATGCGCTCCCTCCTGTCCGTCCGTCTGTCCAAAACTACTGACTCCACCTTTCGTCTGAATTTAAAGCCTTCTTATTATTATTACCATCACCATGACCACAACCATTAAGTTAAGTTAAGTTACCTCCGTCCCTAGTCTCTACCCTGATTGCCTGCTGCCAGCACGAACGCCACGCCTCTCTGACTCACCACCTCCAAAGCCAACTCAAAACCACAACGACCTCACACCAAAAACATAGACAGCCAGTAAGGCAGCGAACCTGCCAATTTTAACACACCATTTGCTCCGTCCGTCCGACCGTCGTCGAGGAGCACTCAGCGAATCCGATCCGTTGCAGTGAAAGCGCGAGCAAGATCCGCCATAGCCGAGCCTGACCTGACCTGCAAGCCCGCCATGGCCACCACGGTTCACGAACTTTTTATTTTCCAGAAGAACCGGGAACGGGGCAGCTCGGGAAAAAAAAATTTAAAAGATTCCGGGCAGGAATCCCCCTTCCCCATTCGTCGAAAAACATTAAACTATTACGGAGTATAACCTATTAATTCTCCCATTACACTATTAATTTACTTAATTCCCTTTAAAATATTCCTAATTATGCTCCTAATTCTGTTATGCAGCCAGGGAAGTCCTGTATATTCCTCCTGGTCTGGGGAGCCACTCATGTGTCGGAGAATCAGGAACCGCAGCGCAGACAGGAACTGGGTATTTTTTTGGAAGGAGATATACTCTAGATTTTAGTGTGGAAATTATTTAGTGTGGGCGGGGGGGTAACCTTTATTTATTTATTATTCGGGAGAGGAATTTTGACAGTTGCAGCGAATGTGAGCGGTTTCGGGGAAGGTAAGTGATCATGTGGTCCCGTGGCCCGGGGAAAGCTCGGGTAGCCGCTGCGTGGGAGGGGCTTCTTTGCAATATGTACCGTCGCTTTTGGGGGTTGATCCTGTCTGGGGGCCACCCGGCCTTGGCGAAGGATCTAGAGACTTTTTCCCCGGCCTGCCCCAAAAGTAGCGTTTCAATGTGGGCTTGGTTTCAAAATTAGAAAGCAAAGTCAATACTTTATGGAAAAGCCCGCTGGGTGCGGGGGGGTGGACCAGTGTTCGGGATAGTTTTTGAGTTTTACCACCTATTTCAGCTATTTTTCTTAGATTCCCATATGGAACCGGGATTGTTTTTTGTTTTAAGTTTTTTGGTTTTTGTTCTCTTTGTTTTTTTAAACGAGCGTGTTCAAGAAACACTCTGCAAGGGGTTCATAATATCCCTTCCCTCTTGGAGAAGGTATAATCCCTCCTTGGATATTTTGGAAGGATTTAGTTATAATTGTAAACAAAACTATTGGTTGGTTCGATGTAACTTTTGGCCAAGTTGCATCATTGCTTTCAACAAGTTCATGTGAAGTGCTTGCTAGACATGGGATCGAAAAATGTGGGTGCCAAGTGTTGTAGAGCATGGGGACTCTTAGTATCTTCGGACTTTGAAGGGGGTGACTCAACAGTGATTGCACAAGTTAAAACATTGGGGGGCTCATGCTTTCTAAGGCAACAAAATGGACCTTCCAGTTAACAATGTTCTATTTTCCATCAATAAGAGAGTTTGATTTCACACTAGGTAAAGAACTTGTCACTGCCAAGTATTAAATCCACAACCATGCCATTCAGCTTTGGGTTACCTCACCACCATCACATGGTAGTGAAGGATCATTATAGACCATATTGAACCGGTTTTTCAATATGGTACTAAGTCTAGTAATTTTTTATATTTTTTCTACTAAACTTTAGAGTTAATCGAAAAGGTCTCCTAGCCAGTAGAAGGGGTCTAAGAGGAAAATTTAACTAAGAATAGTACAAAAGAAACACAACACCAAACTCCATCACACCAAGTTTAGGTGCTTCAGGGAGTTTTGTTCTATATTTTCTCAAACTTTGGCTCTTAGGTCCCTCATTACACACACTTTATAATCAACATGATCAACTCTATTTGCTACCATTTTTTTTTCAATTCCACTGGCTAACTTCAAAGTTGTAGTTTTTCCAAAATATTGGGGTGGCCTTGGGCATACTTTCTTGGGCTATGTTAGTCCTAGTGAAAGAACATCTCTAATGGATCATGGCAAATGACTATGTTAATATATTTCTATCTATTCATGTAAAATTAAAAATTTAGAATGCCATCATTGAAAGCACATCAAAAATCACATTGAATAGACACAAGAACATTAGGATTTGGACTTCATACAACCAAACTTGAACCCATTTGAATCAAGTTAAAAGACAAAAATATAGAAAACCACTTCAAATCATGTTAAAAAAAGAAAAATCATGAAAATGGGATGGCACTTGTAGTGATGGCACTCTCAACTTCTAATTTTACATCAATAGATAGAATATATTAACCCCTAACTAACTTGTTGATAAAAAAATTTGGTTCATTCGTATGTAGGCAATTAAATTCCTTTGATTGTTTAAAAACATTTTATAGACAATATTGAAGATTTAATTATTGGAGGCTATTATTTTTTACCAAAAAGGTGAATATTTGATTTTTGAAAGATACTCAAAGGCATATATATTCCATTAGTAGAAGAGTAATGCTTGCCAATTTTATTTTATTTTGAGATCTAAAATATTATGTTATTATTTACTTTGAAAATGGACCCATAGGCACAAAGAAACTGTTTTTATAATTTTCACCATTAAAAATTTGAATATACTAGTGTTGATTTGGAATTCTTTGCAATTTCTACATATTAAAAAATTGCATTTCAAAAATTTCAAGGTATATTGTATAATGAGTTTGATAGCTCTTATTTTGAACTTAAGATTTTTGAAATTGAATTTTAGTGTGTTCACACACTTTCTAGTTGTTTATGTTACTTATAATCCCCCCAAAACTCTTATATGCAAATATCTCTAAAAACATTGTGGGGAGGGGCAGCATATTAAAAATATGATACATACAATTCTCTTGTTATAAACTCACTACTACTATGCAATTTTACACTTAAAACTATTGTAATGGATGATTGCAAAGTTGGTGGTCAATTTTTTAGCATTTTGCCAAAATCTAGAGTTTTGGCAATAAATATTATGAATACACAAACGCTGTGTTGCTATTTTGTGAGTGTGAGCTTGTGAGCTTGTGAGCCTATGAATAAACATTTCTTTAGAGATTCTATCTAAAAATTTTGGCTAAAATTTACTATTTTTAGAAAATTTTATTAATATCTATTACTATAAAACTATTACTATAGTCCCTTGAACAATCTTAATGTATCATTTCTCTAAATATTAAGAAGAAAAATATTGGTAATTAGAATTCTTTTGAAATCAAAATAGTTTGTTCCATGGAAATTTAGATTTTTATGATCACTCCCCTCTTGTTGCTTGGTACCTCTCAGCACCAAGGAGAGCCCTCTAGCCATGGACAAAAAATGAAATTAAAATTAAAATTCATTTTTTCATTTAAAAAAAATTATCTGTAGTTGGGGGGGCTCTCCTCATCGCCAAGGGGCACGAAGTAACAACAAAAGAGTGATCAACTAGATGACCATTTGATCAAGAAGGAAGCGTTGGATCCCTGAGACGTCCCACAAGAGGACAATGATCAACTAATTAACATATTGATGTAAATAAGCTCATTTCTTACAAAAATAATCCCTATGAACCAAATATTTTCTTAAAATCTTAACAATCTTAATAATATTTTCTAAAATCTTAACAAGTTCAATTACCAACACATTAAGACATAAGTGTAAGTAAGTACACCGCCTCCCTCCATTGGCTCCAAAAAGATCCACACTACTACAAGATAGTGATCAACAAAAATGAAATTTGGTGTAGCTAAGTTCTTTCCACACATAATGAAATCTTATTAACTATTCTTTTTCTAAAATCTAAACAAATCTAATAACAACACATCAAGAGAAAATTATTATTACCTTCCCATCGACCTAAAGATGATCCATGTTGTTATAGGACAATGATTAACCAATATTCTAAACAAACTTATTTCCATCTCCATTATCTTTCACATCAATTGTGTTCTTCTTCATAGTGTATACTTCTAGAAAAGATTGAAAATTAGAATTTTCATTTGAATTCTACATATCCACGGTAATAGGTCCATGGTATTAGGTGCTAAAATTTACTCAAAATAATAAATTTTGATCCAAAATTTAAGATGGAATCTATTTTAGAAATATTATTATGTTTTCTAATACTTCTTCAAATTTTTGAACTCAAACCTCATAGGTCCATGCTTGCATACTCACAAAATAGTACCACTATATGCAAAGGGAACCCTAGCTAATTCAAAAGCGGTAAAGTTGTTTTCTACCAAACTAACATGGATGAACATTCATGAATTCATTCCAAAGTGTGCATTCATCCAACTATAATTCTTTAGATCCATAGAGTTTAGCAATTCATCCCTTGAAAAATGGAGAATATGCCTCCATGTGTTCCAAAGTTGTTTCATGTTGGTTTGAGTAATTTTCTACTAAAAAATAATCATTTATCCAAATCTTCTTGTTAAATATATCCTTGTCATCTGTGCTTGGTAAAAAAGCCATGGATTTCATCACTACATAACTTTCATTCAAAAGCATTGGAAGGTCTATCCTTAATATAGATGGTAGTATAGGTATTAAGGATGTATGAATCCAAATTTAAACTCCTTAGAACCAAAATTCTCCTCAAATAAGAAAACATGACGATCATTTCACTCTCAATCCTTACTCACTACAAGGGTGAAAAATGTACCATTTCATCACTTAAACCCTAAAGCATTGAAGTGCAATTTTTGGCAACACAACGATTTGGGGCAACTCACTATGAACAAAAAAAATTCTTTGAAATTTTCACACAACATGTGTTGATGGAGTAGCTTTAAGGCCCAAAAAATTTCTTAACTTTTCACTATATGGTTAAAAACGTTATTGTATGATATGTAATTTTCATTGCTCAACAAGCAACCCAAGCAACTTAAAAAAATCTCTTAAAAAATCTCTTTCTTAAGAAATAAAATTTTGAAATTGGTTTTCTAGATTTCTTTACATATGTGGAAAGCTTTGAGTCATTCCATTTTGATCAATGAGATGAAAGTTATGAAAAGTTTTAGGTTGTGGGAAGCTATGGATTCTCTATTCTAAAATAAACTTTGAAGTCCTTTATTTAACTCAATTTTCAATATTTTTGGAAAAAAATTGCATCATAGGATGTAGATTGTTTATAACAACATTACAACCATTGGGATTGGCATTTTCCAATTCTATAAGTAAATTCTTAACAACTTAGTTTTTTGAATCATTCTCTACTTCTTTCTACTTACTATTTTTTTCCTATATGAAGTAAAGTACTATTCCAAACAATTTGAATTTTTTTCAAGCATGTAGCCAAATTTCCATGAAGAATGAATCCAAAGAAGCCCCACCATTTTTGACATTTTTTCATACAAATATGACCTTGTGAAGTCTAGCTATCTGTTTTTTCACAAGGCCAACAAAAGGATTTTTGTCAATTCAAATGCTAATATCTTGCAATCTATATACAAAGAAAATTTCTAAAATTTTTTCCACATCTTATCAAACTAGCTTACTACAAGATCCTATGATTAAATGTGTCCAAAAAGTTTAATAAAAAATTGATACTTGTACTAGGAATGGCAATTTTGGAGCATTTTTGGTGAAAACATAATCACAAACCTTAAGATTGAGGTTGAGTAGGTATAATGAAGCTAAAGGTGAGAAATCAAAGAACCTTGTATATCTATAAATTTACAATGACCATATTCCTTGCCATATTGAAAAAAACATAAATAAAAATTTGAGATTTTTTATTAAATTAATTAGTAATATTTGAAATTTCTTATAAATTAAAAAGTCTAATGAATTTTTTAACGTATTTTCTTAACTTGGAAAAAATGATTTTTAACTCTTGAAGGACCAACTATCTAAGGCCTTTTTTGTCAAAAAACACTTAAAACTACTATTTCTAGTAAAAAGTGCAATTTTTTTTTAAATTTGTCTATTTTGTGTATCTAACCTTAGAATCTTGACCTACCCAATCAGAAATTGTATAGAAGAAATTTCAAAAGCTTTGACTATATACATTGCAAGAAATTGGCCTTCAAAGTGATGAAAACGTTTTTATCTTGCACCTTACTTTTAACTATAATTTTTTAGCTTTGAACGTTCTGAACTTTAAATTTTTGTACTATGGTACTTGAATTTTAAGAAATTATGTTGAAGAATTGAGTTGAGAATCTAAGAATCAAGTTAATAATCAAGAACAAATGTTTTTGGAAAAAAAATTTCAAAAAAACTATGTTTGTTTCTCAAATTTTGTTTTTTTGTATTGCCTAGCAAACTCCATTTTGAGCTTAGGATAGTATAATTTTTGTTCCTAAGCATCAATTGAAATATTTTTATATTCTCCAAAATTATATATATATATATATATATATATTTTTTTTTTTTTAATTTTTTTTTTTTATTTTTTATTTTTTATTTTTTTTCTCTTCAACAAAAGTTTCTAAAAATCATGCCAAAAATTGAGATCATGGGAATCTATCCAAATTAGGGTTAAAGTGGAGACAATGAGTCCTTTAGGGTTTTAAAATATTTGTAAGCACTAATTAAATCATGATAGGTTGATTTTTTGTAAAACCTTTCGTGAATGACAAAACAACTACCTCTTTTGTCATCCATTGAAAGCACCTTGGTATCTTTGTTGTTTCTTTTGTAAATGAAGTCATATTTAAAGAAGTTTTTTTTCTTCAAAGATGTTATTTATCATTGATTGTGTAACTCAAATCCAAAAAATCAACTTCAAAATTATGAAATGTTTTTCTTTGGCTTTAAAAGCAAACCACCCCCTAGAATCCATATGAATGTTTAAATTTATTATTTAATAACTTAACTAATTCATACAAAAGACCTTCTAAATGACACATTTCTGTAATCCAATTACTATTTTAACCTTATCTTTAACATCACACCGTCGAAGATAATTAAATAAGGTTTTTTTCATTTTTAAGGCAAGTACTTGTAAAATACCAAAAGTGATTGTTTTACGTCCACAAATAGCCAATGACTTCAAACATCAATAATTTGGGTCATTTAGGATGAGAATGTAGCTTGTGCTCCATTCAAGACCATAATGATCAAACAACCACTTCCTTTTGAATACAAGTACATGTAGTGCCCCTTCATGGTAGATTTGTTCCGACCTTTTCAATTCCTATCCCACATATTTGTATGCTCTTAAAACAAATACAAAAGAACTCCTCCAAGTAGTATGTCCTTGAATTATTTTATCTAAGCTTATATTCAATTGAATTTAGCATCCGTAAGGAATGCATACAAAGTACCTTCTAATCACTACCACTTACAGGTCCGTACTTGTAAGATATTGTAAGGTAATGCTCTAGGACTCCAAATGCCAATAATATGGGCCATTTAGAGTGGGATTGTAGCTTATAAATTACCTTGTGGGGTACTCATGTTCAAAACATAATTGTGCAACATTCACTCCTTTTTTTAATTCAAATAGAATAATCTATCATCAAGTAAAATTTGATTCAACCCTTTAGACTCTTACTAAAATGTTTGTATAATTTCAACACTAAGACCAATTAAAACCCTCTTTGTATTTCCTAGGAACCCTTTCATCAATCTTTAATAGGATTTAACCCACAAAATCAACATACACAAATACCTTCTAACCATTGCCACCCTTATTAATTAAAGACAAACATGCCCATTACATAACATTGTCAAACAAAAAAAATTATATTTGATCGTTTCATTGACCTGTACTTGTAAGTTATTGTTCTATAGCATAGAGTTATCCTTAAGTGGCTAATGTTCCAATTAGGTGCATTGTGGACCATTTACAAAGAGATTGTTGCTTATGTGACTCCTACAAACTATAACTATCTAATAACTACTTCCTTTCAAATCCAAATTCAAATAGTGTTTCTTCATGGGCGATTCATTTTCATTCCTTTCAACTCTTATTCCACATGTTCATGTTTTTTCAAAACTAATACAAACTACTTCTGTTTTGTATTCCTAGACTCTATTCTATAAATGCATTCTAGAATTTCATATGCTTAAGTTATACATCATCATGAAAGTCCAATTATTGTGAAGGATTTTTTTTCTCATTTTCATGGTTGGAAGAATAGGTCTACTCTCTCATTAAACGTATCTAGTCACCAACAATAGTAATGAACTTGTATAAGGTGAACCTACTTGTTATCACCCTTGTTTTAATTTGGCCTTCACATTAGGGGACACATTTACATTTACAATGTACCCATTTAGATATTGAAGGTCAAAACTGAGATTATACGAGTGATAATAGGTTGGCTTATTTTAGAGCATCTACACTAGACTTATTAGAGAATTTCATCAACGCTAGGAACATTAGAGTTGGATTTAGAGGGTACTTCTCTTGTTTACCTTATTTATTCTATTTTTGTAAGATACTAAAATAAGTGCTTCTATATTTTTTACAAATAGCAATTGCATACAAATTTACTATTATTAAAAATACATTACTTTTATCAAATCTTGTTGGCAAGTGAAGGAAGATTTCTATGCACTTTAGCATGCATTATTTGGAAATTGTATAAGTAAACTACAATGTTCAAAGTATTGTCTTTAGGTGTACCAAAAATCAATATGAAGCCTTCACATCATTTAGTAACACATACATAGGTTTTAGTGTCATCTTTTGATTTGAATGTGGGTTTAGGGTTTAGAGGGCAAATTCTACATTCCCTAGTTATTAGGCTAGGTGAATGGTCTTAGTCATTGTCAGGGTGTGAGTGTATCAATATGTGACTTAAAAATTTTCTTCCAACATTTTTATTGAAGGCTACCATGTACCTTTTTAGAGGGAAAGGAAAAAACCCACATAAGATTTAACTACAAAGAAATTTTCATTATGTCAATTAGAAAATCCAAATTGGGTAATTGAAATAATTAAAAAAATTAATGGCATATTTTACCATTTCGATAATAGAAAGTATTCAAGAGTATAATCAATAAGAAAAAAATTACGAATTTATTTGTATTACACCACCAACATCATTAAAGGCAAAAGATTGTTATTTAAGGTCAAATTCAAATTTTCCATCTTTTCCATGGCAAGTTGTCAATCATTCATGGGGGCTTTTGACCATTTTAGAGCTTCGTCTATATCAGGTGTCTATTCACTTGAGGGCCTACAACTTTGAAAAGTCAAAAGCGCGCTTATGGCTAAGAATATATGTTTTGCAAAAGATTAATATTTAAGTTTAAATTCTACATTTTTTCACATTGAGTTGTCAATTTCATGAGGCCTTTGACCATATCACATACATGTATCATATATGGTGTGTCTTTTCACTGACAATTAATTTGATGATTGATTCTGAAAAGTCTAGATAAGTGACATTAAACAATACAAATTTCAAGTGAGAAAAACACTAAAATGCAAAAGAGTGTGAATAAGAATATTCTCTTTTCTTTTCACTTTTCACTATTGGAAAAATCAAGAGAGTTCTGTTTAGTGCAAACTAATGCTTTTTTTGTTTTTATTTTTTCCTTTTCACTATTGGAAAAAGGGGGCCTTAACTTAACTTAGATGAGGATCATGTCACAATCCACTCCCTTGAAGGTGGTATTGTTGTAAAGTATTTTCGCTAGGTCGGCTATCCTTGTAGATTCATAACCATGATGAGACTGCTTGAATGGCTGATGATAGTCCAAGACTCCCAAAGTGACTCAACAAAGTTACTTGCAAGGGCCAAGTGGCGAGTCAAGTGGGTTTTCACCATGCTCCAATGCTATTCCACTTTCTAAAGCCACGATCCTATCATGATTCCTAATTTGCGGAATTTGCGGAATATAATGGAGAAAGTGGATATTATTGGATGAGTATGGCTACTGGATTGTACTATTGATCTTGGTAATGGATTCCTTCTTCACAAAATTGAATGATATTGACAACCTAGCTCTTGCAAACCACTACTTTGAGCTCTATAAAACTCATTTCTATGCTAGCCTTGGGGATAAGAATACAATCCTAGAAAGGTGCAGTGTTGAATAACTTATCCTTTGGGGCCCTAAATTTGATTAAAAGAAAATGACTGACCTTGTGAATATTGTTACTATTTAACTTTTTAGATCCATTGAAGGTACCATAAGGTGGCCTCGTTCATTGATTGTTTTACACCCAAAAGGTACAAGACCCTATTATCACCTTCAAGTCATTTCAAAATTGTTGCTTGCACCCCCTACACACAATGCATTACCATCCCTTTGTCAAAAACACAAAACACCACGATGAGTGAAGATTTTAGAACCAAAAATTAGTTTGTAAATATAATTACATATGATCTTCATCTTTTCTTTGTCTACAATGTATGTACAATTTTCAGAGTCGAATTTTTTACCACTTGTAAGATCTAATTGCTTGAAGAAGAAAGTTTTTTTTTCCACTAGATACTAGTGGGTGTATTACAACTTCAAGAATCAATGAAAGATAGAAAACATAGAATTTTTTTCCATATTTGTTATGAGCTTTTGAAGTGTATTGCCCTATTGTTACCTCCCCCCCCCAAATCAAATAGTGTTTCTTCATGGTTGATTTGTTTTCATTCCTTTCGACTCTTATTGCAAATGTTTATGTTTTTTCAAAATTACTACAAACTACTTTTGTTTGTATTCCTATAATTTATTTCTATAAATGCATTCTAGAATTTAATATGCTTAAGTAATACACCGTCATGAAAGTCCAATTATTGCAAAAGGATTTTCCTCATTTTCATGGTTGGTAGAATAGGTCTACTCTCTCATTGAACTTCTTTGGTCACAAAGAATAGTAATGAACTTGTATTAAGGTGAACCTACTTGTTATCACCCTTGTTTTAATTTGGCCTTCACATTAGGGTGCACATTTACATTTCCAATATACTGACTTGGCTATTGAAGGCCAAAATTGAGATTAAGCTAGTGATATTTATGTTGACCATTTAGTAACACAGATATAGATTTTAGTGTCATATTTGGTTCAAATGTGGGTTCAGGGTTTAGAGGGCAAATTCTATATTGCCTAGTTAATAGATTAGGTGAATGGTCTTAGTTGTTGTAAGAATGTGGGTGTATCAACATGTGACATAAAAAGTTTTCTCCCAACATTTTTATTGAAGGATACCATGTACTTTTTTAGAGGGAAAGAAAAAGAAATCAAATATCAATGTATAGAAATTTTCATTATTTCAATTAGAAAATCCAAATTGGATGATTGAAATAAATAAAAAAATTCATTGTGTATTTCACCATTTCAATCATAGAAAGTATTCAAGAGTATGATTAATAAAAAAAATTACCAATTTTTTTGCTTTGCACTACCAACATCCTTAAAGGCAAAATATCGTTATTTAAGTTCAAATTCTAAATTTTCCATCTTTTCCATAGCAAGTTGTCAATTTCATGGGGACTTTTGACCATGTTAGAGGGTGGCATACATGTAGTGTATGCTCACCTAAGATCCCACAACTTTAAAAAGTCAAAATAGCACTTATGGCTTAAGTATCTATGTTAACCCCTAAAGGACCATTGTCCCCTCAAGGGACAAAATGAATTTTGGGTAGGTTCCTATGACCTCAGTTTTTAATTAAACTTTCTCAAACTTTCTCATAAGATAGAAAAACTTATTAGTTTCTTGGGAATATAATTTTTCTTTCCATTGGTGCTCAGGAGCAAAGGTTCTGCCATCTTAAACATAATTTTCACATCACCGGCAGAAAAATGAATCCACAAAAACTTGAATTTTTTTTTTAAATTCCTTATAAATGATATTTTTATCTAAATTTGAAGCTTTGATTCATTCCATTTGGATTAGTAATGTGAAAGTTATAAACAATCTAGTTTTTCAGACAATATGAGCATCTTCTTGAAAAAATAACTTTGAATGCTAATATCTTCCAATCTTTACAATCAAACTTCATGACATTTTTACCACTTGGTTTCAAACAAGTAAAGTACAAGATCCTACGATTAGATTGTAAAAATTTGTTTTTTTTTGTTTTCTTGGATGAACACAACAAAAATGATGGATTTGAGTCTTTTTTCATAGAAAAATGGCCTTGGTCCATTAGGGATTAAGCAAAAGATTAGCATTTAAGTTTAAATTTGAGTTTTTGTCACCCCAAGTTGTCAATTTCACATGCCCCTTGACCATGCCATAGTTTTGCATACATGACGAGTCTTTTCACATGATTAATTTGACGATTGATTCAATCAACAATTGATTCTCAAAAGTCTATATGAGTGACATTTTACTATACGTGTAAAGGGAGAAAAACACTACATTGAATAGTGAAATCAAGTTTTCTCATAATTAATTTCTCAACATTTGACATTATAAAAAATATTTATTGTTATTGTACAAGAGTGCACTACTTTTGAATTAAGTATTGTTGTAATTGGGACTCATAAACCTGTCAAATGTACAAATGAAAATATTTGTAAAAATATTCGTTGATTTTGATGACTTCCAAAGTAACTTTCTTAGGGTAAAGCAACCTAATTATTAGAGCAACCTAATTTCACTATTCAGTGTAAGAATCAAGAAAGTTATCTTTAGTGCAAACTAATATTTTTTAATTTAATTTAATTTTTCACTTTTCACTATCGGAAAAAGTGGGCCTTGACATAGATGAGGATCATGTCACAATCCACTTCCTTAAAGGTCCTATTGTTGTACAGTATTTTCGCTTGGTCGGCCATCCTTGTAGATTCATAACCATGATGAGACTGCTTGAATGGCTGATGATAGTCCAAGACTTCCCAAGTAATCTACAGTAACAAGCTTACATTCATTTCTGTCTATTTGCCAAATAGATACAAAGATTGCAGACCACTCATACGATTCAGTTGGGTTGTCCTTGAGAGAATATTGACAGCAATTTTACACATACGAGCCTCTTCATACACTCTGTCACGGCCTGGTGTCGCCACAGCAATAAGTTCAGTTGTTGTTTTTTAAAAGTTTTAAAAGTTTTTTTTTGACACAAGTGAAATAAATTCAGGCTTCTCAACAAATAATTTATTAACTTTACATGAATGGACTGGCAAAGTCTACAACAGAACACCAGCTATGGATGGCGTTGTGTGGGATTTATAATAAGTTTCACGATTGTACCACAAACACTGTCAAAAAGAGTTTAAGGTGCTTCTTTTTTTTTTCTCATTTTTTTGTACTGCAACTTTGTTATCCAATTGAAAAGAATGACCCAACTCAGTCACGATTTGTTGAAAACATGGTGTGTGCAAATATAATTTAATTTAACGTAGATCGAGGGAAAATGGTGTACAAGAAGATCCACAGATAGTTGAATGTACTTGGTCATGTGCGGGTTCTCAATTCTCATGGATCATTTCTGTGGTTGCATATTACAACATGTTTTTTTCATGTCGACTGAGGGAGCGCAAGGCAGTACAAGCATCTTTGATTGGCGAGGTCATCAAACCAATGAAAGTACTTTCAACCAATGATTCCGTTTTTTAGGTTTTCGAGGCGTTCGGAAAAGTGATTTTTAAAATGGTTGTGTGAAGCTGTACGTGAGGCTTCTGAAAGAATAACTTAACCCCTAAAAAGGACCAAACGGTGTTTTTTGGCAACGTAGTGATTTTGGGCAGCTCACTACAAATGGAATTTTTATATTTTTTCTTTGAAATTTTCACACAACATGTGTCCGAGGAGTAGCTTTAAGACCCAACAATTTTCATAACTTTTGAATACATGGTTAAAAAGTTGTTGTGTGATATGTTGTTTTCAATGCTCAGTGGGCAGCCTTGGTAGTAAGAAAAACTTCTTTAAAAATCACTTTTTTTTAAAATAAAAATTTGAAATTTATTTTCCTGATTTGTATATACTTGGAAAGCTTTGAATCATTCCATTTTGATTTATGAGATGAAAGTTATGAAGAGTTTTAGTTGTGGATAGTTTGAAGGTAGAAATGGAATCTCTACTCCAAAATAAACTTTAAAGACCTTGATTTAACTCAATTTTTCATATTTTTGGAAAAAAATAAAAACATGAGGTGTAGATTTTTTATTACAACAATTTCACCATTGGGATTGGCATTTTTCAATTCCACAAATAAATTATTAACAATTTAGTATTTTGAATCATTCTCTACTTCTTTCACCTTACTAATTTTTTCCTATATGTTGTACAATTTCAAATGATCTAAAATTTTTCAAGCGTGTAGCCTACATGACTTTGAAAAATGAATCCAAAGAGTTACAACCATTTTGGTCATTTTTTCATAATGATCTGACCTTGTGAAGTGCAACTGCTTGGATTTTTGCAGGGCTAAAATATGGCTTTTTGTCACTTCAAATGCTAATATCTTGCAATCCAAACGGTGGAAATTTCTGAAATTTTTTCCACATCTTCCTAAACCAGCATACTACAAGATCCTATGGTTACATTTGTCCAAAAATGTATTTTTTTCTAAAATTTGGTACTTGTACTAGAGATGACAATTTTGGAGTGTTTTTGTGAAAACATAGTCAAATACCTTTAGGGATAAAGTGAGGCAAATTTTCATCAAGAATTGTTGTAGCAAGACACTATGATTTTGATATTTCAATCTATTGCACTGAAAGGCGGATTTGTTTTGGTTGACCAAAATCTCACATCTACACTTTGTTATGTCTGTTTTCATTGTTTTTGAAGCATTTGAACTCCTAAACATCCTTTGCATTTGGAGCATGAATAACACAAAATGTTCACTTTACGTTTACGGTTAAGATTTATAGACCAAAAAATTAGTATTTGAAATTAGAACTATGGGATCTTGATCTTCTCTTCATGTAGAATGTGTGTATAAATTTTCAAATTCAAATTCTTTACCATTTGTGAGATCTAAGTGCTTGAAGAAGAAAGGATTTTTTCCACTAAGTGCACATGGGTGTATTCCAACTTAGTTCAAGAATCAATAGAAAATAGAAGATGTGGAACTTATTTTCTATGTTTGTTACAAATTTTTGAAGAGTAAAGCCCTATTGTCATGAAGGCACCCAAAAATTGACGAAAGGTAATTCATCATGGTCATTGTGGTCCCCTAATTATTTTACCTCTTTACAATAATATCTTTAAAATGCCTCAACAATGAGATATCAAGGGACTCCTCAATCAAGGTTGACAAAGTGACTTGACAAAGTTACCTGCAAGGGCCAAGTGGTGAGTCAAGTGGGTTGTCACTATGCTCCAATGCTATTCCACTTTCCAAAGCCACAATCCTATCGTGATTCCTAATTTGCGGAATTTGCGGAATATAACGGAGAAAGTGGATATTATTGGATGAGTATGGCTACTTGATTGTACTATTGATCTTGGTAATAGATTCCTTCTTCACAAAATTGAATGATGTTGACAACCTAGCTCTTGCAAACCACTACTTTGAGCTCTGTAAAACTCATTTCTATGCTAGCCTTGGGGATAAGAATACAATTCCAGAAAGGTGTAGTGTTGAATAACTTATTCTTTGGGGCCCTAAATTTGATTAAAAGAAAATGACCAACCTTGAATGTGAATATTGTTACTATTTAACTTTTTAGATCCATTGAAGGCACCCTAAGGTGGCCTCGTTCATTGATTGTTTTACACCCAAAAGGTACAAGACCCTATTATCACCTTCAAGTCATTTCAATATTGTTGCTTGCAACCTCCAACAATGCATTACCATCCCTTTGTCAAAAACACAAAACACCATGAAGGGTGAAGATTTTAGGATAAAAAATTAGTATGTAAATTTATAAATATAATTACATATGATCTTCAACTTTTCTTTGTATACAATGTGTGTACAATTTTTAGAGTCAAATTTTTTACCACTTGTAAGATCTAATTGCTTGAAGAAGAAAGTATTTTTTTCCACTATGTACTAATGGGTGTATTACAACTTCAAGAATCAATAAAAGATAGAGAACATAGAATTTATTTTCCATATTTGTTATGAGCTTTTGAAGTGTATTGCCCTATTGTTACCTACCCCCCCCCCCCAAAGTTAACTAACAAAAGGTACATTTATTATGGTCATTCTACTCCCCTAATTATCTTACCCATTCACATCAATATCTTTAAAATGCCAGTCAATAATAAGACCCCAAGGGACTCCTCAATCAAGATCAACTTAGTGACCAATCTAAGTTATCCATAGAGACCAAATGGTAAGTCAAGTGGATTGCCACCATACCCCAAAGCTATTCCATTTCAAAGCCACGATCCTATCTTATCCTTGATTTGCATAATTTGCGGAGTATAATGCAGAAAAAATGGATATAATTAGATGAATATCTACTTGATTGTAGTATTGGTCTTGGCCTTGGATTCTATTGGATGAGTATGTATCTACTTTATTGTAGTATTGGCCTTGGTCACAAATTCCCTCCTTACAAAATTGACATTGACAACCTTGCTTTTATGAGCCACTACTACAAGCTCTTTAATCTCATCTCCGTACTAGCCTTGGGGATAAGAATACAACCTCATAAGTGTGTACACTTGAATAACATATCCATTGAGCCCTAAATTTGATTTGGTGACTGACTTTGTGAATATCACTGTTGTTCAACTTTTTCTAGATCCATTGAAGATGCCATAATGTGGCCTTGTTCATTCATTTGATTGTTTCACACCCAAAAGGTACAAGAACCTATTATCGTCTTTAAGTCATTTCAAAATTATTGTTTGCACCTCTCACCAAACAAAGTTATTTGTGTAGGTCAGGTGGCAAGTCAAGTGCTTTGTCACTATGCCCCATCGTTATTCCACTTTTCAAAGCCACAATCCTATCTTGTTCTTTGATATGCGAAATTTGCGGAGTATAACAGAGAAAGAATTGATATTATTGGATGAGTATCTACTTAATTGCAGTATTGATATTCATCACAGATTCCCTTCTTATAGAATTTACTAGTTAACACTAATAACCTTGCTCTTGTAAGCCACAACTTTGAACTCTTTAAAACTCATTTCCATGCTAGCTTTGGGGACAAGAATATGACCCCATAAGTGTACACACTTGAAGAACATATCCTTCAAATCCTAAATTTAATGTGATCTAGTGACGGACCTAGTGAATTTTGTTATTGCGCAACTTTCCTAGATCCGATGAATATGTCATAATGTGACCTTTTCTATTGATTGTTTTACACCCAAAAGGTACAAGAATCTATTATTGCCTTTAAGTCATTCCAAAATTTTCCCTTGAGCCTCCCCAAAATGCATTACCATCTCTCTCTTGTGAAAAAAAAAATACTAAAAAATATAGATAATTTCACCATTATTTTAACCCTTAAAGGACAATTGTTCCCTTAGGAGACAAAATGGATTTCAAATAGGTTCCTATGGCCTCAATTTATAGTGAAACTTTTTAAAACTTCCTCATAAGATGGAAAAATTGATTTGTTTTATGTAAATAAATTTTTTTATTTCAATTGGTACCCAAGAGCAAAAGTTATACCACAAAAACCTAAAACTGAACTTGGCAAGTAATATGATTTTTTTTGCAAAAAGTCAAAATTAATTCTTTAATATTTTTTCCTAAAATATTATATTTTTGTCTACATGTGAAGCTTTGGACTAGTACTGATGAGAAAGTTAAGGACAATCTTGTTTCTCGGCCAATCTAAGCTATTGACTTTTTGTTTTTCTTTCAATGTTGGACCTACTTCTACTTAACAATTTTTTGAAGAATGAAAATCATGTGGGTGTTTTTTGAATTTTTTTCCTAGACTTTCAACTCAACTCTTCAATACACTTTCTTTTTAATTCAAAGTCTATAGTGCAATTTTTTTTCACAAATCGTGTTCAAAAGTCATTTGCAATTGTAGGCCAAATGAATGTTGAAAAAAACTTTTTATTCCAACTTCGGATGCGGATATCTTCCAATTTTGTAAGGTCAAACTTCATGAAATTTTTATTACATGAGCTCATATAAGTGAAGTACAAGATCTTATCATTAGATTCTAAAAAATATTTCTTTTGCTTTATTGGATGAATGCAACAGATATGGGAGATTTTAGTGGGTTTTGCCCCCCAAATGGCCTTGGTCTTTCAAGGGTACAGTAAAACAATAATCTAAAATCCAATGGACTGAAGTTGTACAACACTAGTAAGTAAAATTCACAAGCATTTTCAATGGTCAGCACCTTGTCACCCAAATACTTCATAGTAAATTCAAATGAAAGCCTTGTATAAATCAAATGCACATGAAACAGAGTGGCCATTAATCCTTGAAGATCCACACATCCAAAAAGTAGATGCGTCTTGGTCACCTTGATTGTAACTTTCAATATAACCATTTCTGGTATTTGATTTAAACTAAGAAAAAGAAGTTTGACAAGATTTCTTTCTATTTCATCTGGGAATTTTGAAAAAATTCAAAACTTCAAAGAATAATTGCAATTGCAAGCTCTATGTGTTAGAATTTAAATAACATGATATGTTCTGTTTTTTTTAATTTATATTTTTTCTTTTCAAAATGTATTTTGTATATATATAAAATAATTGGTGTAATTTCATTTCTACCTTTAATTTTCAAAAATCCAAATAAATTTTTTTCCATCATTTTTTTGAAAATATCCACATAAATAGAAGATAAATTTTTCCACTAGCAAAAAATATAAAAATTTTATACATCAATTAAATAAAAAGATAAATTTGGTTTGATAGCCAAATTTGACTTCAAGGTCTTTTCTACAACTATTTTGAATGTAAAAATGAAAGTAACCAATTGAAAATTTTTCATAGTAATCTCCATTGCTACTTGTACCTCTTTAGAAAATTTCAAATAATTTGAATTCAATTTTTTTTGCTTATTTCTTTTTAATTTTTGCAACCCAAAAGATAACATTTTAATTTTTCATGAAACAAATTGAAATTTTTCACAATGATAGATATAAAATTCATAGTTTCAAGTAATAAAAATATAGAATTGATATTTGAACACAATCTAATAGGCTACACACAACTTAGATATGATTGATCAATTGGCAATGGATCTCGTCCTTAAAGGGGTAGTGATCCCAGAACTAGTTTATGGCTAATTTATGGAATTTCGTACAAATGCTACCTTCAAGATAGATATGCATTCACTTGGACTACCTTGAGAGTGAGAAGTATCAAAGAAAAAAAGAAAGGATTTTACAAGTTGTGAAGGATTATTAGGAGTACTATAACACAAAACTAATTGAATAGATGATAATTCCAATGTGGAGGAAGTTATATGTATGTTGCAAATTGGCTATCAAATTCTATTGTTTCTTGCAGTTTTGACTAAAATGTCTCCATTGAAGGTCAGTTTTTACGATGTACTAGTAGTGCAGGGATTTTTTTGATAGAAACTTGGCTAATTTTAGCGAGTTTAAGTATCCCTTCAACAACTTCCATCCAGTTGAATCTCTCTTAATATCCTTCAAAGGTCGAGGTCAGAAGCTCTTTGTCTAATTGCTGTACTTCAAGTACATCTTCTTTTGGAAACCGGTAGTTCAGTTCCACATTGATTGTTTCTCTTGTTTGGAAGCAACACAACACACAATCAGCTTGCCATGGTTTCCTCTCTGCCTTCTTTCCATGCCAATGTCTTGCCACTGCAATTTGCAATCTACAAATCACTCAATTTCTTATACGGAATTCACATGCAAAACAATCATCTTATAAATCTAAGATTTAGAATCTCCTGAGAGATAGGCCAATAGTCCTCTTACTTGCGCAGGGTGCGGAACGAAAGAACCGGTCGAACGAGTAGGGTGAGCTGGAGGCACAGAATGACTCTGTATTCTTGGCGTGGATGGTGAGTTGCTAGGGCACCAAGCTAGTGCGCGAGCAGGATGCGGCCATCGCCATCGCTGCAACCCTGAAATGCAATTGGGTTTGCCTGCGCCCTCGTGTAAGCCACTCAAATACCCTCATAGGTTTTATTCAAAGGTGACCAAATTTGTTGAACAAATCCTCGAAGCAGACATGAAAGAGAGGATGATCTCCCCAATCACTCTGAGATCTAGAAATCTGTAAATTGCGAAGAGCATCTTAAACCCAGAATATGCATCCCTATTGCAGTGGAGCAGCTTACCATGGATGGCCGTCTCAAGATTTAGGGTTAGCTTATCCATGAGAATCCAGCTAACCCTAGATCATGAGACGGCGTCTAACTGATCGTAGCCTAATTCCATGAAATAGGGTTCCGCTTCCTAAGGTCCACCAGACATGTGTGTCAACCTCAATCAGCCAGGCAGATGATGATATCAAGTGGATACAGAATCGAGAAAATGCTCCAGTTAAACACATACAAAGAATGTTATCTGTTTACCACATCGTGCAGATGCGTAAGAAAAACAGTACTGGTACTGCTCCAGTCTCTCTGATTGGAGTCATTTAGAATTTCAGATCGTCATTTCTTGACTAGATCTGAGAGAATCCGAGCCTGAGAAAGCTACTCAATCCAATAATAATCTAGCTACTGTGTCATTTCAGTGACTTATGACGCTTTGGCATTCGGAGATCCAGTCATTTGGGCAAACTCATATATAACAGCTGAAGCGATTTTTTCAGTGACGGCAGAATTACTAGCAGGTGATGCAAAGATTGATGTTTCATTCTATATTTCCAACATACGAGTTCACGAGAGTAACTGTGAGTCTTGGTATTTTTGAACGTGATCGTAGTCGAAATGGAGACGTCCAAGATGATGGACATCGACAGATACCAGAAACCACAACACAACACTGTTTGAGGCGACCATATTAAGGTTTCTGGAGATCATAAGGTGGTTCGGGAGGTGGTTTCTGGTTCCTATTCTCCGTGTTACAAGTCCATTGGGGAAAGATCCCGCAAGACAGAGCAACAACCACAGAGAGATCATACATACCTTGAAACTCGATTGCACTTATGCTAACCACGACTTCCTGAAAGAATAGCGCGCATTCCTTCACAAGTAATCGCAAGTGCTGCTGTTTTTAGCCTCAGGAGCGCCGACACCAGCCAAACTCGGTGCCTCGCTGCGGATTGACAACGGAGTTCGGACGCTAACGCTTAACCCCTAAATGCCCAAGGCCTGTTTGGAGCTCCCTGAAATTTGCTCTAAATTGAACAAAAAGTCAACGTTTTCATAAGTTGTACCAATTTTTTTTTAATTGTAACTGTACAAATTCAAACTAGACATGTTAGAGATCACATAGCAAAAGAAAACATAACAATATTACTTATTGATTGAAAGATTATAATGTTTGATCATGAGGGTGTAAAAACTGTGAAAATTTTTCAATTCACTTTTTGCATGTTAACTCTAAAAAGTTGGTCACTAAAAATATATGAGGTTATAGGGCCTAGCATGCACAACCCCAATCAATTTACGACTTTTCAAAATCTATTCTACAATTTTTTAAAATGAATTTTGAATGTGATTTTGCCTCCAAGATCTAGTGTATCTCAGGCTCATTTCCAAGAGCCCTCAACACTACGGGAAGTCAAGATTGCAATGGGCATCCTTGCACTAAATCTTCAATAGAAAAATCATAATCCTTTATTTTTCAGATCAACTTTTTGATCCTAAAACTAGACTTCATAAAGAATTCTCCAAAAATATAAACTAATAATAATAGTAATTTGGTTGAGTTTTACTTAACTTCAAAGTTTTCGAAACACCAGAATCTGGTGCCTTGGGCATTTAGGGGTTAAGAGCGACAGATTTGGACGTAATTCAAGCTAACCCTAAAAAAAGAAAAACTTAGAATCCACCCAAAATCCTAAATCCCAGTCTTTGCCACCCAAAACCTCCATGAACATGCCATTGGATAATAGTGTGCCTTTTTGCAATATGAAGTATGGTGCATGTGATAATTTCTTTGAATGTGTAGATATATCTTAAATCTTAGTTGAATGTTACTAAACTCTTGGGATGTAGAACTTATAAGAAGTAAGATGAAATTAACACATAATGGAGAAATCTCCTTATGTTAAAGAAGAGACTTTGAAAGAGGTAGTTGAACAAAAATTATGGGATATAAAGATGATTTAGTAGATGGAAAACTTGTAAAAATATGTAATTCAAGTTATGATAAATATAATTACTGATATTACTCATTTTATAAGAAGAGGAGCATACCTACTTTGGAATTTGAGCCCAACTAATGACATGAAGCTTACTAAGTCTAATTTCAAGATGTGTTTTTATAGGAAAGTGCATTCATCATATGTTTGGTCATTGTTTTGACAGTGGATGTCATATTTGTTGTGACTCAATCCTTTTAACTCGATCCTAGAAGGATGGGCTAGTCATTGTGGACATGATCATTTTGGGTACTGTGCAAATCATTTGCTAAAAGTAAAGCCAAGAGCACTTATTGGAGGTCAAACTACTATGCATGACCTCCCTCCCCTTTTCACACAAAATCCCAAAGATAAACATGCACACTTTTGCCTTAAATAGAAGGATTCTTTGTCATCCATCAAACACTTAGTGTCCATGGCATCCTTCTAGGGTTAAAAAACACCAAAGAGTACTCATTGGAGGTCAAATTACTATGTAAGACCTTCCCTTTTCACACAAAATTCCAAGGATGAACATGTGCACTTCTATCCTAAATGAAAGGATTCTCTGTTATCCAGCGGACACTTATTGTTTGAACCGTCCTTCTAGGGTTAAGTACTTGTCATTGTTTATCTACATTCATAGGCTAGGTAGAGAATGTTGTCCTTCTCTCCGAAGGTAGAAGATTTGTCACCTCAGTGGCAGCTCCTAGAGATTGGCACACATTTTCTAGCTGATCAATATTAGGAGGTCCTTGTCTACTTTTGGTGCCAAGTGCAATTACTTCAATCCTCATTGTAAATGTTTGCTTTCAAAATCATGCCATCACCATTTTACACCACCTACAAGGCACGCCAGTTGCGACAACACCATGCATGAGATTTAGAAATCCTAGAATCTTTGTCAAGGTGAACAGGTGAGAGTAGTGCTGCCTACTAAACCATTTCAAACGTTTGAGCTACGTACTGCAGATGCAGCCGCTGCACTAGCTCCTGAATGTCCCTTCAACCAATGTTGCTGAGGTCAGATTTCGTTACATTAGCACGATGTCATGAAACTGGTGCCTACGGTAGCAGCCTACTATACATCAAGATACTGGCGCAATGTTGAGTTGCCCCAACTAAAACGTCAAAGTGGCCAGATGAACCTCAAATCCATACTTGTTGTATATTTGAGCTCTGGGCATAATTTCGGTGCTACAAAATTTGCCATTGTAACTTGTACTAACATGACCATCCAGAAATAGATTTCGGAATTGGGATGTCTGCCCGGACGTTTGGCACTTTGAAATGCGCCAAATCATGGAAATGAGGGTCAATGCTGCTGCGTTGCTCGCACTGCCCGGTGAACTGCGACCAAGCTCGGAGGATGCTTTCGTAGACGGGGATACCACTCAGGTAGATGGCAGCGTTCATGAACTTCGCGCCGCAGCAGCACCACACCAAGCAGATCGAGTTACAATAATGGACCGGAGTTAAATAATTGGACAGCTGGCGTGAGCAGAATATGTGCAAGAGCTAGTGAGCGTAATCAGTTTAAGGTCTCCGTTCCCCAAAGTAAGAGAGAGGTTCCATTCCCCATAGAGATGAACTATGAACCTTTTCCTACAACTATCTAGAAACTGGCCCGGCAGGCCGGCACCCATCTAAAATTTTGCCCAGTCCTTTGTTTATTTTGTGTTAAAGCTACAAAACAATCGCTGAAAAACAAATTTCAACAGATAAAGTATTTTCACAATTAGCTAGTTCAACTCAAAACTCACATGAATGATCATTACCGGAGCCTCAAATGTACTTACTGTATGGTTAATGGAGACAAAGCCTTAATTGTGAAAATTAACCATAACCTGTCTTCCAAATTCAAAGCCCTAAGCCCTAAAGCCTCTGTCTTCCAAATTCAATGGATAGAGATTGAAGGAGAGGAAGGATAGGAGGGGATGGAAACCTCATTGTCCGCATGGTAACGATTGGGCGTGTTGGAGACGGGGGCGAAATTGAAGGCAGGAATGTGCTGAGCGCGGACAAAGCGAGCATCAGTGAAGGCGGGGACGACCTGGGGGTCGGACAGGGTGTAGCCAGTGCTCTCCACCGCCTGCTTCAACAGACTCCAGAACGGGTTCGACGCATTGGCCACGGACGGCTCCAGAATCTCATTGAAGATCACAAACTGGCAGCAGCTCACTCCCGTGAATAATAGTACAGATTAGTTAGTACTCTTTTATTACTTTGCATGTCTGAGAACATAGATATTTCAGTTAGGTCCGCTTAATTTAAACAAGTCTTGAACCAACCCTAAAATTGTTACACTGGGGTCGGTTCAAAATTTAGTGGCAAACGTACAATTATTTAGGTGATGAATTAAACATCACTCAATCATAAATGAAGTAATTCAAGTAGTAGCGAGCAACGAATTAATTCATGCCGTCATGCGTCAAGGATGGATGCTTGATCGAAGCTGCTGGCAGCAATCGACTAACCTCATGAGTCATGTTGAGAGAGGCAGGAGCCCATTCGTTGACGACCCGCTCTAGGAGCGCCGTGGAGTTCTCATTGATGGCCAACCGGATATCAAAGCCTGCAATGGCTGTGCCGGGCTGGATATTGGACACATAGCCCTGCGTGAATTGGAGCAAGAAGATGCGGGCCCATTTAGTATAGGATAGGGAAGAACGTCGGTAAGGTTGTCCACCCACAGGACGGACGAACGGACGGCTTGTTTGCAGCTAGCAGCTGAGGAGATAGGCAGGCTCAGAGTGGAGATAGTTAGAATCATTCTAGTTGGGATTCTCTTCCCAGGCGGACTAAATTACGAACCGTGGCGGTGGTGATGCCGGCGTTGAGATAGGTGGGACTGATTGTCGTCACGAAGGCGGTGGGCACGCCTTGGTTCTGCTTCTCCAGCAGCCCCTGCCGAAACGCCATGACCCGATCGATGCTGGTGAACAGATTCTCCAAGGCCCCATTTTCGATCATGAAGGCTCCATGCGTCGGCGGCCCAGTGGCTTGCAGCGTCAACCACCATGCCGGTCTGACAGATCGAATTCCAATCATTGCACATCACTCACACCCATACACAATTTCTTTATATGTGTACTTTCAAGCTTCAACTCCAGCGGAAGCAACGAACTCAAATTGTGGTTCATTCGTTCGAAACAGTTTGAAATGTAAGCTATAATTCATTATTTAGTTATTGATTCATTTGATGAAATTAAATCAGAGCTAGCAGCAGCAATTAGACACACAGACAAACATATCATATCATATACTAGTATATTAGAACGTCCACTACCGACTGTTCATTCCATGTACCCAGTGCAAGAGATGAATTGAAGCTGGTAATTGATGGGTTCCGCGAGTGACTGACGTTGTTCTCACTTTTCCTGGTTGTACAAAGTGAAATTGGCCGTGCTCGTGACGCCGCCTTCGTCCATGGCAATACCCACATTCAAGCCTGCGAAGTCGGCCGATTTGGAAAAGGCTTCAAACCCTTCCGCTCCTCCCACTTCTTCGTCGGGCGTGAAGGTAACGTGAATAGTGCGTGTGGGCACAAACGCTTGCTGCTTCAAGTGACGGATGGCTTCTAGGTACAGCATGCCGGCATTCTTCGTGTCCTGCGCGCCGCGGGCATAAATATCGCCGTTCGCCTCCATGAAGGCGCAGTAGGGGTCGTGCTTCCAGCGGGAGGCGTCCGCTTCCACCACATCCGTATGGGAATTCAGCAGAATGGATGGCAGATTCGGGTCCGTTCCGTTCCAGGTGACGATCAGCAAGGGCTTGTAGATGGTCTTGCCATAGCTCACTTCCTTCATGTCCAGCCCCCCAATCTGCTCCACTTGGTTGCGCAAATACACGATGGCGCAGCAGTAGTTGGGCGTGGGCTGGTCGGTTCGCAAGCGCAGATATCTGCGAAATCGATCGACCACGGGGTCTGAGTTGTAGGTGGCGTTGGCGCTTGACCCGTCGCAGCCGTTGGGTGGGTCACCTGTCGCCATAGCCGCATCGCAGTGACACGAATCAGGAGCAGCAGCAACTGCCACTCGCAACAACAGGGACACAAGGAGGACGACGTGCAGACCAAAGCGGAGAGGATTCCAACTGAGGCCCTTCATGAATGACGGGCTCAATCTGAGTCGATCTGCTGCTGCAGCACCAGGACGGACGAGATATAACTTACAGGACACTAAATCCGTTAGCTAGGCACCTGATACTCACTCACGCCTCTTACCAACAGCCATTTTAATTCCGTTGGACGTGTAATTAGCAAGTCGATCGTGAAACTATGGCTTCATGTCTTATGGCCAATAATCTTTTGAATGGAAATGGGGTTGTCTGAAGTCACTTATTTGTACCGGTGCAGTTGCAGTGATCTATATCCTCCCTCTTTGAACTCTTCACACCTCTCACAAATCTCACATCAATCACACTAAAATACTTTAGTACTGCAAGGGATGCAAATCGTACTTTGGATCGAAGAGCAAGTCCAACTTTAGTCCAGGCTCATGGTGTACATATACCCTAATTACGGCGTCCTGTGCCTGGAAGTGGAAGAGTTGTTCAATCGAATCCTTAAGGGATCCACATCTTAAATTGTTTTCTACTAAATATTTTCTATATAATTTTTTTCTACTACATCATCCCAACTTATGCACTATGAATATCCTTCTTGAAGTGCAAAAGGTGGATGTTGATTCAACTACACTTACTTACGCTCGCCCACAAGCTTCATCTCCATGCACTGGACGTAATCCAGAGGAAGAAATATCTCAATTGTACAATTCTGGCCTATATCAGGCTCAGCTTGCGCTTACAGTGGATGGGTACAATTGCAGGTGCGGGCCTCCTCCTCGCGTCGCAGGGTTGCAGCCACCTATGAATTGAAACTTAATTACAGCAAGAGTCTGCATGCAGCAGGAATCGCTCAATCAGATGAGCTAAGAAGCATTCTGACAGAACAAAACACTGGTTAGCGAGCACTTGGCTTCCAGTCTTTACTTCTTTCTTTTCACTTTGGACTACTAGCTGTAGTGGCAATTTTCCTACTTACCCTTCAGGTGCGATTACGATCCCTGAAATCTCGCCCCAAAAAATATTATATATTCTTGCGTAGGGGTTTTCGTATGGCATTCGAAAATCGCCTCTTCTTGTAGAGCAGAAAGCTTGCAGTCTTGCACTCTGCATGTAAGATACTTCACAAAGTGGAGACGCTTTTCTATCTGCTATCAGACATAAGCTTAACTTATACAGAGTACAGCGAAGGAAAATACTTTTTCATTCTCACAGTAGTGCCCACACTGAAGATTCTGGATTAAATTATCAAAAAAGAAAGTTCTACTTCATATAAAATGAAAGTTTTCAGTAATTCAGTTCCGTGTCGCAGTGGACTGCAGCACTCATTTGAGCAGCAGTACAGTACAACATTGGCACCTGGGTTGTCAATTTGACATAACAACAAAGGAAAGTCAGGAGAACTGAGTAAGTTGGATAATCACGAAATGACAAGTGTCGCTCGGTCCAGAAATTCGGTTGAGAGAAATCTTTCCAAGTCCAGGTGCTAAACAGCCACTCCAGGAAAGCAAACACCGTACTTTTCCCATCTTGACCTCGGCCCCGATGCAAAATTTCATAAATAAAATAGAGGGACTTTGCGATTTTCAGAAGAGGTCGAGACTTTCAACTAAAAGTGTAAGTAAGTTTGTAATTGTCCCCAGCAACATAGTCCTCATAGCCAGACCCTTCTTCCTGCTGCGCAATGTATCGCAAATCTTTCATGCACGTAGACAGTGCTCAAAATACACAACGTCGACGTCACTAAATTCCAATCCTGTCTACCAAGAGGACACTCTAAATTCATAGCAGCAAGTCATCATGTGCTTGGAATGGAGGTCATGTGCATGCCGTGTGTACCCAGTGCTTCATCCAGTCAAAGTTTGAGGCAGGGATGGTAACCACAACTAGTTTGTGCTCTAACGAATCAACCTCATCTAAAGTAAATGAGGTGGATCCAAGCACCCATGCGGGGCACCAGTCGAGCTGCTCGAGAAGTTTATAGCTCAATCTTTGTATGAAAAGATCTCTTGACAAAACGTACTCAATAACTTCACTGTAATTAACGAATCAAGCCCAAAGCAAAGCACTCGGATCCACTAAGTATGCATATCGACTAGAATTGCAGCTCAGTGAGCCCTCAGATCATTACATTGACTCTCCAAGACATCTATGGACTCTAAGCAAGCTCTTTTTCTAGGGATTCCTCGCGTTCTAGAGCCCACTCCCACTATAACTGCACACCGTACATATTAAACGTCAAGTTTGTTAAATTGGCAATATTCCACAAGTCAAAAATTATGACATTTATCGTCATGTCAAAGGTCGAATATCAGGCCATAAACTTGGACCTGTGTAGATTTTGGTTTCAGGCCAAAAGTAATGGAATATCATCACTTTAACGAAATTGACGTTAATTGCCAAATGACAGTCACGGTAACATTAGGGAGGAAGTCTGATGAGACGGGTTCCGTTTAATATCTTGCACACTATCGACCATGTAGCTAAGCAGGAGCTCTCCTAGGCTAAATTTCGCTCAGTTACTACATAATTTCTTCATGCCCTCAATGTTAAATTCAAAAAAATCTTCCAGAAATGAACATTTGGCTAATTTTCCTGAAGCAATTCTGGAATCGTTGCTTACCAAATATCTGACTGCATTACTATGCTTTGGTTTGCGCTTATTGGCTATGTTCCTACCCCACTTGACAGTGTTCCTACCCCACTTGAATATGTTCCTACCCCAACAATAGCGTTCCCCATGTACCTGATGAAGTCCCCACCTAACACGACAACGATTTCACCCCATGTTTTTCTACGTCACTATGAGTGTCAATTTATCCACCCTTCGTAAATTTGTAAGCACAATCAAGTTCTTGGTTTCCGATCAAACTATTCTTACTTTTGGGTGTCTAAGCATGGTCCATAGTGCCTTCCAAGAAATGGATTTTTTTTAAGTGTCTAAGTGTACTCAAATGTGCAAAAATAACCACACATACAACTTTTGATGAAAAAAAACTAAGGTAATTGACTACATGGATTAGGCCACTGTGGATTTTGGTGCAAGATAAGTCAGAAAGAACTAATAACACCAACTTCTAGGAAATTCTTTACAATTTCTAAAAATGTAAAATTTGACCCTAATTGAACCTCCTAGCAAGTTATAGGCAAATGAAGTTTGACTGCTAATCAATTCACCAAACTTCATCCACTATTTTTACTTAGTTCCCGAATTCAAAATGACTTGAAATTTTGGGGGAGAGTTAGAGATGTTAACTTCTATCAAGAACCTCATTTTGGTTTGGATTGAGTGATTCCCCTATCCTTTCATCCAAATCTAGCCTAAGACTTCAACCTCCTATAACTTCAACGTTTTTTTGATCTTTTCTTAAGTATGAGGTGTCTATAGATTTCTCTAAGCTAATTCTAAGAATCTATGATTCTAACGTTCCCTTTCTAATCTACCTTCCCTAAGTTATTGGTTGAAGTTCCTTAATTTCCTAGCCTTGGTTCAACTTTCGTCCGTTTACTATTTTTAGAGATTTGATATTTTTTCCTTGTAGAATCTAATTCTATCTTTTCCAAATTGCTAAGGCACTTGTGGATTGGACTTTTCCACTAAAAGTTCTTGATGGATGAAGTTCAACCAATAATTGGTACATAAAACTTCATCTACTTATTATTCTTACTCTACAATTCAAACTCTACTTTAGATTCCACTTATGGGTTTTAGGTGACTAATTCTTCTTAATCTTATGTTCTTGTTTCAAATTTTTAACCCCTAAAGGTATTTGACTACATTTTCACCAAAACCGCTCCAAAACTGTCATCTCTAGTACAAGTTCCAAATTTAAAAAAAAATACATTTTGGGACAAATGTAACCATAGGATCTTGTAGTAATCTGGTTTGGGAAGATGTGGAAAAAAATTCAGAAATTTCCACCGTTTGGATTGCAAGATATTAGCATTTGAAGTGACAAAAAGCCATTTTTTGGCCCTGCAAAAATCCAAGCAAATGCACTTCACAAGGTCAGATCATTATGAAAAAATGTCCAAAATATTTGTAACTCTTTGGATTCATTCTTGAAGTTATGTTGGCTACATGCTTGAAAAATTTCAGATCATTTGGAATTGTACAACATATAGGAAAAAAATAGTAAGTTGAAAGAAGTAGAGAATGATTCAAAATACTAAATTGTTAATAATTTGTTTATGGAATTGAAAAATGCCAATCCCAATGGTTAAATTGTTGTAATAAACAATCTACACCTCACGTTTCTATTTTTTTTCAAAAATATTAAAAATTGAGTGAAATAAAGGTCTTCAAAGTTTATTTTAGAGTAGAGATTCCATTACTACCCACAAACTACCCACAACTAAAACTCTTCATAACTTTCATCTCATAAATCAAAATGGAATGATTCAAAGCTTTCCATGTATATAAAAATCAGGAAAATAAATTTCAAATTTTTATTTTAAAAAAAAGTGATTTTTAAAGAAGTTTTTTTGCTGCCCGAGCTGCCCACCGAGCAATGAAAACAACATATCATACAATAACTTTTTAACCATGTATTCAAAAGTTATGAAAATTATTGGGTCTTAAAGCTACTCCTCGGGCGCATGTTGTGTGAAAATTTTAAAGAAAGAAAATAAAAATTCCATTTGTAGTGAGCTACCCTAAATCGCTATGTTGCTATAAAACATTGTTTGGTCCTCTAGGGATTAAATCTAACTAAGTCCAATCTAAGTCCTAAACTTCATCTATCAATAACTTCTTCGTTTTAACTTGGATCTCTACTTGTTTTATATTCTCGAAAGCTATGAACTTCTACTTTAGAATTCTAAATTCAAAAGTCACTTGACTTCTACTCCTACGGGTCTAACTTGTATCCAAGCCTCACCTTGGATTAGTATTCACTACTTAAAATTGATTAGAATGGAAAAAGAAGGTTTGGTTGTCATACCTCATAGTTAAAATTGTCAATGTTGTTGCCCATGATTTCCTTGTAATCTTCTCCCTCCACCATGAATTCTTGCAAAGTGATGCAAGAGATCATCATTTTAATAAATTTGTAGGTTAATACAATGTTTGGTCGTTCTACTTCTATCAAGTTCACCTCTATTTCTTTCTCCTCCTCTTCCTTTTCTTTTTAAACTATTCTTCTTACATCTTTAATGTAACCCAACTACTCTCGTTTCTAGTTCCAAGACAATTTAAGAATGCATCATTCTTTCTTACAATGTTGAACTACCTCTTAATTACAACTACTCTTCCCAAGACTACCTTACCACTAATCTATTGGTCAAGGGAGGGTTGGAAGATCCCTCCTTCAATCCCTTCAATCTCTCTTGTTTCTTCCCTATCTATTCTCATCTCCCTTCTCTACTTGCCATTCTAGTCTCCCTCCTTGTGCTTGTGCTTGAGTAAGTGAGATCACCACACTATAGGTAGTTCTCCCCTTCTCCCTTTTTTGCTCAAGTGTACTTCATAGGCTAGTGCTGACCTTTCCCTCTCCTTTATATGCATGATTGGACGTTACATTTGTTTCTTGTCTTTTCTTCCTTCTTCCTATGTCCTTTAACCTCATATTTCTTTTATGACTTCAATTATAGATTTGATATGTAACAAGAAGATTAAAAGACTCTAAATCACATTCACAATTGTTACACCCCATTGATCAAATATTATAATTTTCAATCCATAATTGATATTGTTGAGTTTTCTTTTCCTTTGCGATCCATAACATGTCTAGTTTGAATTTGTACAACTACAATTAAAATTTTTTCCATCAAACATATAAAAACATGGGCTTTTAGTTTAGTTTTGATCAAACTCCAAGAAGTTCAAAAAAGGCCTTAGGCATTTAGAGGATAATAAAGAAAGGAAGAAAAAAATCCCTCATGTGGTAGAAATTGAATCAATTAACAAATAGATGGAGTGGCACTAGTGGAAAAGAGGTTTCCGTGACACCAAACAACAATATTAGAGATTGATGTTAAAAATCCTCTATTCTATTATATTGAATAGACTCACTAGGTTATCCAATCTAACATATAGGTACATAATTTTAAAATCTACAACTAGGATACATTTTAATAGAAACCTTGAAGTATCTTATACATTATTCTTTTGGTTTCATAAGTTATAGTGAAATTTAGTGTGGAGCAATCTAATGAGTTTATTCGGTGTGGTGAGAGGAAAAAAAACACCATAATTATACATGTGAGATTAGTTTCTAGTGAAATAACATTGACACCAATGTATTGAGTCTTCCTTTGTAATAATTTTCTCCATGATTCTCTTATGATTTTGAAGAAGACTTAATGCTAGAATTTTGATGCTAGAATTTTTTTACACTAATGAGGTTCAAATTTGGAACATTGGAACCACTGACTATTCTATTGGGGGGATTGTTAACATTTATTGTAGCATTTCCTATGATAAAGAAATAAAGTAAGTAACTTTGCTAATCTCTACATTACAAGTGATGACAAGTTATAAAATTTGAAATATGAAATTATTAGAATCTCAAAATTTTTAAACTTAAAATTTTGTACATTTATGAACTTATAAATAAATGAATGAATTTTCAAATTTACAAACTTGTAAATTGTGAATTTAAATTCTTTTTGAATTTTGATGATTTAAAATTTAAATATTAACTTGCAAACATGTAATGAATATAAAATAGGTTGTCTCTATTGTGTCATCTCAAAGGAATATCTACTAATTCATATATAAAAGAATCCTAAGGTCATTAGAACTTGATAAATGATCCCTTGCCCTGGTTGTGTCAACTCCAAAGAATGTTCAAGTACTTATAGTAGCTGACCCATTTTCAATCCCTTTTTTGTAATATAGGCTGCTATCTTTTTGAGTACGTAGAAATGAATAGTGATCAGTTATATTCTAGTTCTTGGAGCAATTGTGGAGCATTATGATTGGTTGCAAGGCTCTCAATATTGCAACCAACTCTTGGTCAATTTTACAACTAGCTCATGCTTGGAAATAGGAAAACCTATAGAACAATATAGGTTGAATAAAATCTTCAACTAAAAAAACTCATAGTAATTATGTTCTGAGAAAGAAAATTTTGAAAAATTATGGAATTCTTCCAAACTCTATTTTTGTATATGGAAAATTTTTCTAACTCAAGAAATCCATACTCCAAATATGCATAATTGCTTAACCCTAAAGGACCATTTGTCCCCTCAAGGGACAATTTGGGTCTGAGCAAGTTCCTATTGTCTCAATTTTTAGTGATAAGTTTTGGAAATTTTTGAGGTTTTGTATTTTTTCAAGAGCTTTGTGAATATATAATTTTTATTTTAATTGATGCCTAGTAGCAAAAGTTTTGGCACAATAAACAAAAATGGAGTTTAGCAGGCAGCACAAAAAAAATCACAAAAAGTCAAAATAATTTCTTTTTCAATTTTTTTTCTCAAAGATTATATTTTTTTCTACATGTGAAGCTCTGTTTCATTCAATTTGAACTAATAATGAGAAAGTTATGGACAATCTTATTTTTTCAAGCAATCAAAGTATCTTCTTGAAAAAATAACTTGTAGACTTCATTTTTGAATGCAATTTTTAGAATTTTTCAGAAGAAATTGTTAGATAGGGTTAGATTTTCTTGCTAGAACAATCTCACCCTTGGGATTATTGTGATTCAATTCCATCTAAAAGCTATTAACAATTTCGTTTTCTCTTCAATCTTGAACCCATCTCTACTTAACAATTTTTTAATGAGTGAAAATTCAGTGTTTTTTATCCTAAATATTTTATATAGATTCTCAACTCAACTACTTAACATAAATAAGAAGAAAATAAAAATCAATATTGCAAAAAATTTGAACTAAAAAGATTCAAATCCAAAAAATCTAGTCAAGCAAGGTGCAAAAAAACTTGATTTCTTCACTTTCAATGCATATATCTTGCAATCTACATGGTCAAAGTTTCTGAAATTTCTTCCATGTCTTCATATACTAGTCAAGTATAAGATCTTACGATTGAATATGCAAAAAACCCGTTTAAAGTTCTTTTCTCTTTGCAATAGAAATGACAATTTTGAGTGGTTTTTGATAGGAAAATCACCTTGATCCTGTAGAGGTTAAGTGGTTGGAAATAGGTTGGCTACCTTAATGTATATGAAATAATTGTTTGAGAGGAAATTGACAAATGGCCCCTTGCCTTTATAGTGCCACTTCAAAGGAATGTCTAGTACTGTAGTTCATGTATGAAAAAAATTCATGGCCATTGAAAATAGACAAATGGACCCTATATACTCCAACCTAAAGGTCGTCAATGGAATTAAACACAATACTATGTATGATGATTTTTCTTGGAGAAAACAAATAACTTCATTACCATAGGGATACTGTATTTTTTAATTTTTAACCATTGTTTCAAAGGTTATAAAGGAATACTAGGTATAATTAACATTTGTAACAACTATTATATTAAGTACTATTTCCACAACAATAACACAAACTCACATTAATTAGGGAATTGTGCTAAGTCTTTTAGACAAAATCAATATAATGTGGTCTACACTATCTTCATATTATCTCAAATCGTGTCATTGGCATCCAATTTTCACCTACATTCAATTTTTTTCATCCTCGTTTATCTAATTTTTTGTTCTGGAGTCCAACTTGGGCAAGAAAGTAGAGCATCCTTGTGCTTTGAATTTTTATAATTCTTCCAAAATTAAGACACTCGTGAAATTTGAAGTTATTGAATCTTACTTGCAAAGGAAAATTGAAAAAATATTCTTAATAAAATCATTTTGGTCCACTATTCAAGGTTGTTTTTCACACATTGCCCCCACACCCCAATTTTTTAATATGTAACCCTCATATTAGTCAAGGATAAGATTCTACAATCACAAATTTTGAAAAATTATTAAAATTTGATTATTTTTTAAATTAGAAAGGTTTGTTTTTTCAAATTTTGGGAATATTTTCAAATTTTTGACACAAAGATCTTTAGGAATTAATAAAAAAAAAAAGCCAATAATATAGATGCTTGCTTTCAATGAATGATGAACATTTGCTTCAATCCCTAAATGCCCAAGCCTTTTCAAGTGTGTTTTGGCTATGAAAAAAGAGCATTGGCTTGTATTCCTTGTAGTTATCCCCAATGAAGCAAATTGTGTTTTTTTCCAAATCTAACCATATAGACATTTATAGAGCTTGTTTATTTGTATGCACACCAATTTTGAGTGCAAAATTTCCTAGGAGTCATGAGATTATTCCAAGGAAAATGTACATTTTCTATTTTTAGTGTGTTGTCTTTGTCCACAATGTTTCAAAAATTTGCATATATATATTTTTTGGGATTGGAGGGAACATGACCAACTTCAAAGAGTGTTAGCACACTAAAATGCACTTCCAAAAAACTTAATTTCACATGAAAAGACATCAAACTCATTACACAATCCACCTTGCAATTGTTGAAATGCAATTTTTGTTTATAAGTAGAAATTGCAAATAGCTTCAAATAAACACTTGCATGTTGAAATTTTCAATGGTGAAAATCATGAAAAGACTTTAAACTTTTCATTGGGACCATTCTCAAAGCAAATGGATAAGTACAATTTCTTAGATCTTAAATCAAGTGAAATTGCCAAGCTTTGCATAAAGCCAGGAAATGAAGTAAAATTAGCAAGCTTTACACTCCACTTTTAGTACATATATGCCTTTGAAGACCTCTTAATAATTGAATATGTACTTTTTCAATGAAAAATGAAAATTTTCCATAGTTAACCCTCAAAACTACTTGAATTTTCTTTTAAAATGATCAAAGGAATTTAACCACACGCATAGAAATGGTCCTGAATTTTTAGATCAACCATATATGGTCGATTGGGTAGTTAGGGATTAAGATGAAAATTGTGTCTTTTTGAGAAGTCCAATAAATAGTACTCCGTATCATTTAGATGTTTTTATGCCATGGTCTAGAAAAGAGACCATTTTTATCTTTTGTTAACTTTAGTATTAGTTTTGAGAGCATTTTTAGAATATTTTGATATATGAGGGATGTTAGTAATAGAAATATTTATTTCATAGATGTAAGTTTTGTAAAGAGTTGGATAATTTTTTAATTAATTTGGAGCCCAAAAAGAGCTCAACCATTAATTTGGGAAATATGTCTTCAAAAGCAAGAAAACTTATTTAGATTGTTTCTCCACTTTTTGAACCCTCTTTGTATGTCTATTGGCCTACTAAACTCATACCTCTAATGTAACTAACCTTATTTTTTGCCATGTGACTATTTGTGATACTCTATAGAGGGCCTCATTATGAGTATGCAAGAAGTCAAAATGTGCCACTTTTGAAAAAGTGAGCTATTGGGCATTGTCGGAGTTGTACAAGCAACAATTTCAAAATGACTTTAAGGCGACAATAGGATCTTATACCTTTTGGGTGTAAAACAATCAATGCACAAGGCCACATTTAGGCTTCAATGGATCCAGAAAAGTTAATCCAGAAAAGTTGAATATTTACCATATTCACAAGGCTAGTCATTGTTTTAAAATCAAATTTAGGTTTCAAAAGGTAAGTTATTCAAGTATATATATATATATATATATATATATATATATGGGGTTGTATTCTTGTCTCTAGGCTAGTACAAAGATGAGTTTTAAAGTACCCATGGTAGTGGCCAACAAGAGCAAAGTTGTCAATCTCAATCAATTCTGTGGAGAAGGGTTACATGACCAAGACCAATTCTACATCCAAATAAATACTTATCCAATAATTTCAATTCTTTCTATGTTATACTCTACAAATTCTACAAATTTGGATTCAGGATATGACCATGGCCGTAAAAAGTGCATAGTAACAACAACCTTACATTGCCACTTGGCCCATACAACTTTGTCAAGTCACTATGTTGGCCTTCATTGAAGAGTCCCTTCAATCCTCAATGTCAAGGCATTTTAAAGATATTATTGTGTATGGGTAAGATAATTAGGGGACCATAGTTATGGATATACCTTTGTTAGTTCTGGAGTACCTAGTGACAGCAAGGCAGCATACTTCAAAAGTTCATAACAAATTCACACTTTGTCAAAACAATAAGCTTTCATTTTGGTATGGCATTAGCTCACATCCTTATCTGTGAAGAAAAAATTAAATTTCGTTTCCACCACTTCAAGGTGGCAGATCAGCAATTGAGTGACAAACAGGGTCAGCTAGCTTAAATGAAAGAAGGATGAGAATAAATATGAACAATTCCAGATCTCATACAATTCACCAAAATTGGTATTTTTGTATTGCTAAAACCAAATGCTACTGAAGCCCAGTCTCCAAGCATCTCAAGCTCGGTAGCAGGATTGCCATGCATTCACTTCAAGAAAATTAATGAGCAATGCAAACATCATCACTTTCAGAATCGGTTGAAGTTGTTAAAGTATCTAAGAGGTTGTCCTCAGTTTAGGGAGACGTTCCTCATTTCTCAGAACTGACGGTTTTGAACCTCGTTTCAAAGACGGGTCACAGGACTGAGTCAAACAATACAATTGTGACAGGATAATAAAATCAAATACAGAGATCCCTGGTTTATTTCCATCTAAATATCAAAGTCCTTCCTGCCAAGCCTGCACAATCTGAAATGACGGTGAGAAAGGAATTTAATTAAAATTGCAACGAAATTAGACAACGCAGGGTACTGGCTTTACTTGCGGTTTGCACCCCCGTCATTTGACTTATCCCGCCTTACCAATCCCACGGATGTCATCTGAAGTTAAACTGATTAACACCCAAGGTAAGTTGAAGGATACTCTAACCATTAGCGACATGGTCCCGTTTCCTATGCCGATCCCTGTTATCGACAGCAAATCGTCTAAGGTACCCAGACACTTGGTTGGCCTTATGACCCACTAATATACATATCACCCAACGATACATCCACAGGACTACAAAGATCCCCCAAATCACACTACTGTAGATGATAAAAAGCTCAAAATGATGCAAATAGTATACTCTACCTTGATTGACTTAATGAGGAAGGAAATTATTTGCAGAAATTGTAAAACAACCCAATGCCCAATACCCACTCTGATAAGCACTTCAACGAACGATCATCCAGGTCCAACACACTGTGTATCAAACAGGGACAGACATATGAAGCGTGCATGACGATATTGCATTTCCAATTTTCACTTGCACAGGGCTGTAATTTTGCTTACTTTCAGTCCCATGGCAGCTAACAGGACAGCTGACTCAAGCCTCGTGGGACTTGAGCTGTTGAAACAAAGTAAGGGAAAGACTGTAGTCTGTATGTCCCCACACTTGCTTTGAGATCTCAACGTAGAAAAGCATTAGAAAATTTCAACATCCTTGCTAATCACCGTCAACTGCTGTGAAGAAAAAACCTGATGACCAAGTCAACACTAGTCTTCCCATGCGTCATCTGCTGCCCCTTCGCCTTTTTTAGTGTCTGTCGAAGAAGTGAGCATATGCTTGTACTTATCATCCACACGAACTGTGGTGGCACCGACTTGAGCCACTCCAAGGGGGGCAAGCCTCCCCTCTCTAAAAGCTGCTGCTTGTTCCCTCTCCTTCCTCCTGGCAGCTTTACCTGTGGCAAAAGCCATCGTGTTCCCTGATTCGGCTTCAGTAATTGCCCTTCGGATTTGAGCGACAAGGAAAACATCTCGTTCAGTGTAAAATGAGGTTGCTCGTCCAGAGGCCCCTGCACGACCCGTCCGCCCAATCCGGTGTACGTAATCCTCCATGGTTTTCGGAAGGTCCAAGTTGATCACATGTGCGACACCTATCACCCAGGTTTCACAATTTGATTAGGGCATGGAGTTCTCCATAAAGATCAACCACAACAAAGTGGGCTTCAGTGCAGTCTAGTGAATAAGATGACTGTCAATCATGAACCATTACGAATAAATGATAATTAGGGCTTCAAACTCAACTCAAAAAATAATATCAATGATAATAATTCAAATAATAAAAGCCGCCATAATCGGAAAAACGTATTCGATCAGAATCATCTCAATGCAAAATCATGTCCAGCATTGATAACCCCTCGCCAATTCCCATCTACCAATTAAACGATTTAGAAATTAAGGGAAAAAAACGCAACCATTTTGTACCAAATTCTTCCTCAGATGAGAAGCCTGTTTCGTTATCACATTGGCACGAAATGACCACTTACTTCCTAGCAGGGCAGAATGTAGGCTAAACTGAACCAACTGAGAAAATCACCAGCAGGGTACATCTAAAACCCCTGGACATATCAACCAAGCGATCTCACCACACTGCTCAACAAAAAGAACCTGGTGAAATATCAAAGCTCTTCCAAAATAAGCGCACATAGCAACTCTCACCACACCACACCACAAATCTTCACTGCAATACATACGTCCACCTCTAATGATTTGAACACCTACAAATTGCCATTCAGGTTCAAACGAGATACCTGTAACGTCCAATCCACGGGATGCAACATCCGTTGCCACAAGAATATTCGTTGTGCCCTTTCGAAAGTCCCTGAGAGCAGCTTCTCGTTCGCTCTGGCTCCTTCCCCCGTGAAGAGCAGTAGCTTTCAACCCTTGCTCAATCAAGGCGTCAGTCACCTCATCGCAACGCGCTTTGCGTTCCACGAAAACAATGGTAAGAGGAGGTGGTTGATTCGAGTCAAGCGACTGTGAGTGTTCATCAACAAGTAGCGCCAGCAAACTGTCGATCTTCTCTTTCTCGGTAATCTTTTCCAGGTTCTGGGTAACATTAGCAGTGGGGCTGCTCACTCGACCCACTTTCACCCGAATAGGGTTTGTCAAATACTCCTGAGCCAGCGCTTCAATCTCCTCAGGCATGGTGGCGCTAAACAGTAGCGTTTGGTGCTTCTTCGGAAGGCTTCTCATCACCTCCCTAATCTGAGGCTCAAAACCCATGTCCAGCATCCTGTCCGCCTCGTCCAACACAACATAAGAAACTCTCGAAAGGGAGCTGTTCCCCTGCTGCAAATGATCGATAAACCTCCCAGGAGTGGCCACCACTATCTCCACACCAGCACGAAGCTCGGACCGCTGCTCATAAATGTTGGTCCCGCCCACCACGATCGACGTCTTGAACCCCTCCGCGGAGCGACTGAACGCTTTCACCTCTTTCTCAATCTGCTGCGCGAGCTCCCGAGTAGGAGCCAAAACTAAGGCCAAAGGACCATCGCCTCGCCGAATAGCAGGCTGCGCGAGACAATGCTGAATCATAGGCAGGGAAAAAGCAGCCGTCTTACCGGAGCCCGTCTCAGCACAGCCGAGCAAATCTCTTCCCGCAAGCGCGACTGGGAGCGCTTGCGCTTGAATGGGAGTCGGCGTCGTGTAATTGTGAAACGTCACATCTTTCATAATGCTTAAGTGAAGGCACATATCTTCAAAGGACTCGATAGGAGCTGGTGCGGGGTCGGTATCCGGCGTAATTTCGACGTCCACGTTGAGGCGAGCTCGCACTTCGGCAATCTGCTCGGGTTGCAGCTTCCGCACGCGCTCCGAGGGTTGCCATGCAGGCCACACAACCTCCGGATGCCCTACGCCCCCGCGCATCGTCGAGGAACTCTCCCGTTGCCCGTATCCATTGCTGCCATAGCTGCCACTGCCGTTCCCGGACACCACTTCCGATCTCTTACTCCCACCAAAGCTACTGCTGCTGCTGCCATAACCTCCTCGGCCTCCGTCTCTGCCTGCTACGCCTGACGCCGCGGCTCCTACAGGGGCGGCTCCCGCCCTAAGATGCGGAGGGACATAAGGCATGGCTGTGGTCTCTGCTTGGAAAAAAACGTCGCCCGCTACACCAAACCAAAACTACACCAAACTGCGCCTCCGTCTGCAAAGCTCATCTACAATGCCCGCACGCTGACCTAGATCTAAACAACCTAAAGCGAAAAACAGCAGAAATGTCTCAAACCAGAAAAAACAACCCTAAAAGGTGCCGAACAGGATGCCTGCAGTCCTAGGTTAGGGTTTGAGAGGTCTCCTTCGCTACTGCACCAAATGCTGCAAAATTGGGCTTGAAATTGGGCTGTCGAGGTCCGCTTCGCAATTCTGCTGCGACAACGATCGGAGGTCTCGATGAGTTGTGAGCGATTAAAGTCCCGGAATCCTCGAATGATGCTGCTAAGTTACGGGGGATTGTCTGATGTCTTCGTTAATATGGAGCCGGCCGTTGGGGCGTGGTCTAGTGAGTTCTTCTTCGGCCGCACTCTGCCTGGAGCTGGATCTTGGATGAATGTTGGATGACATTCGATGGGTCTTGGATGGATGATGGATGACATTCGTTGATTCTACCAAGGAAATAACGAGTCACGGAGGTATTGATGGTATAATGACCTAATGGCACCTCATGCAGAGAATGACAGCATATTGAATCTTTGGAAAGGCTGGGCTACACTGGCACGTAACAAAAAGGTTCTTAAAAAACCCTAAAGGTCCCCCAAATCCACTCAAAAATAACTGGCAGCAATCAACTTTTCAGAATATCCACTTTTTGATATTTGATTTAATAATGGATTGGATGAAAAACATTCAGGATGAAATAATCAAGATGAAAACATAACCATTTTTGCAACAATAGGTTGTAACAGGGGTTGTGACAGTCTATAATTAATATAATAGATAAGAAAAGAGAGTTTCACAAGTTATCTGATTTTCTTTGGAAATTTTGGAAAATCATTTATTCAAAGAAGTTTATATTAACCCCTCAATGCCCAAACTGCATTTTTTGGCAACATAGTGATTTTGGGCAATTCACTACGAATGGAGTTTTTCTTTTTTTGCTTTGAAATTTTCACACAACAAGTGCCCGAGGAGTAGCTTTAAGGCCCAACAATTTTCATAACTTTTCACTACATGGTTAAAAAGTGATTGCATGATATGTAATTTTCATTGATCTTCGGGCAGTCCAAAATTTTCTTTAAAAAATACTTTTTTAAGAAATAACAATGTGAAATTGGTTTTCTAGATTTATGTTTACATGAAAAGCTTTGAATCATTCCGTTTTGATTCATGTGATGAAAATTATGAGGAGTTTTAGTTTGCAAGCAATTTTGGAATCTCTACTCTAAAATAAACTTTGAAGTCCTTTATTTAAACCGATTTTCAATATTTTTGGAAAAAAATAAAATTATAGGATGCAGATTGTTTATTACATCATTACAACCATTGGGATTGGCATTTTTCAATTCCTTAAGAAAAATTTTTACAATTTAGTCTTTTGAATCATTCTATATTTCTTGGTACTTACTTTTTTTCCATATATGTTATACAATTCCAAATGATCTGAATTTTTTGAAGCATGTAGCCAACTTGCTTGGAAAAATGAATCCAAAGAGTAACCACCATTTGGGAATTTTTTCATACAAATGTGACCTTGTGAAGTGCAGCTGTCCATATTTTCACAAGGCCAAAAAAAGGATTTTTGCCAATTCAAATGCTAATATCTTAGAATCTACATGGTAGAAATTTCTGAAATTTTTTCCACATCTTTTCAAATCAATGTAGTACAAGATCTTATAGTTTCATGTATCCAAAAATGTTTTTTTTCTAAAATTTGGTACTTGTACTAGAAATGACAATTTTGGAGCGTTTTTGGTGAAAACATAGTCAAAAACATTTAGGGGTTAAAATCAAAGCAAAAGGTTTACTAGAATTTAGTGATATTTCTTTTTGTATAATGCAACCATGGGAAGTGAGGACCTAAGACACAAAATTGTAATGGTGCGTTGTATAGCCTCACTATAGATTAGAAAAAGCTCATGGTAGGGCCAATATTTATATTACTATAAATTTAGCAATGTGGATCCTAACATCAATTAGATAGACAAACACTATGATAAAATATCATATTTAAGATGTGGTCAATAACATTGTGGTCCACTACTCTTTGCTAATTTGGAACTTGAAGAAAGAATGAGATATCTAGGAAAGAATGTCTTGAGGTGACTGGCCAAACCTCCCTATCTCATTCTCAAATTAATTCTCTTGCTTTCAATAGATGTTCTTAACTCTTCTACATTGTCTTAAACCATCTATGGTAAGTTGCTAGATCTAAGATGTCATAGTCTATAGTGTACGAGTACTTTATACTCCCTTGAACTTGAAAAAAGAATACGGTATTTGAGATAGAATGTGTTGAGGTGACCAAGCCTCCTTGTCTTACTTTAAGGTTAATTCTCTTGCTTTCAGTCAATGTTCTTGGTTCTTCGATGTTGACCTGAGCCATCTATACTAAGTTGTTCGATCTCAGATGTCATAGTCCATAGTCTACCACTAGTCTATGCTCCCTTCAACTTGAAAAAAAATTATATTGCCAGAACAAAATGTCTTGACGTGACCAAGCCTCCATGTCACATTCTAACATTAATTTTCATGTTTTTAGCCAATATTTCTAGGCTTGCCACAGTGCTTACAAGATCATATGCCTATCATTTGGAATTCCATTAGATCTTCTTCAAAGACACGTGGAAGAAGAATACTCTTACAAATTAGAAAAAAGATTGTCTACTTTGGCCATATATGGTTCCAAACGGACTTCTCATCGAATGGTGTTTTGGGAATTCAGAGGTTAGGACCAAAATAATCTCAAAATTTTCAATTCAAAAAATATATGGTCATAATTTTGTTGCATAAAACTTTGGAATTTTGATGTCAATATATTTTATCAATTTAAATACTCTATTATATAGTGACTAAAATAATAATAATAACAATAACAATAATAATAATAATAATAATAATAATAATAATAATAATAATAATAATAATAATAATAATAATAATAATAATAATAATAATAGATGATAAAATAGTTATCGTGACATTATCTTTGAATATTTACAGACACAATATTATTGTTCTGTATTAATAGAATTTTAATGAATTGGAACCATTTAAATACAAACTCATCTATAAGTGAAAATATTTTTTTCACTAAAGTATTGGAATGATGGAATTTTTTTAAATATAATATAAAAAAATGCTATTAAAATAATACAATAGAATACAAAATAACTTTTAAGGTATATTTTTTTATTTCAATCATGGCCTTGAGGTCAAAACTAGAGTGATTTTTTCTTTCTATGATAAGGGAAGTGCATATATTTTTTCTATTGACAAATATGGGATGAATTTGCGAAGAGTTGTACAGAAATTGTGGAATTTTGATGCCATTATGTGTGAGTCAACTTGACTAAAGCCATAGAGTTTTGATGTCACCCAATTGAAGCCATGGAGTTTTGAATCCTTGTGATTAAAAGTCCATAATTTGTCTATTCTTTCATATAATTATTACCCAAACAACTTCTTTTTTAAACCCTCAAACTTGTATTAAACTTTATTTTCAATAGCAAGAATATTTTAGTAAGGAATTCATGTCTAAAATTTTATTTTTTATTTTTTTAAACCTTCACAACTTTCATCTCATTAATTAAAATAGAATGATTGAAGGGTTGTTGAACAAGTATCAATCTATCTAGTATAATAGAAAAATTAGTGAACTTTTGCTTCAAGTGAATTTATTTAGAATGATGCCCACATTGAGATGAAATTGAAAGAATCTTAGGACTTTTGCACTAATTATTGAAATGGCATGAAGCACAGTCTTATTTGCTAAGTATGGTGAGTAGAACTTATCCTCATAATCATATATTAAAACTAGGGTTCCATTGCTCTTCACTATACAATACTAATGATGCTTGATTGAAGGAATCTTCCAACCTTTCTATCTACTTGTGGAGACTTTTAGAGACCATTTTTCTTCCACAAATATCATAGTATAGAAAGAAGCCTTGTTGCACCTAGCTTGAAAATGGCAAGAACCTCTTGTCCTTGATACAATTTCACACACGTACCTTTGTCATTAAGATGATCTAGATGGGTGCGTGGAGTGGGATTTTCAATGGAATGTTTGTGGTGTACATTGTCATGAAGAGCTTGCACAAAGATTTGTTAAATTATTGCATGACGTCAATGTAGCAATATAAGAGGCCACCATAGATAAGCAACCCTTAGTTTAGTTCATGACAACCCATTTTGAAATCATAAAAGTAACCCCTAAATGCCCAAGCCTTTTCAAGTGTGTTTTGACTATGAAAAAAGAGCATTGGCTTGTAGTTATCCTCAATGAAGAAAATTGTGTTTTTTCCCAAATCTAACCATATAGATGTTAATAGAGCTTGTTTATTAGTATGTACACCAATTTTGAGTGCAAAATTTCTTAGTAGTTGTGAGATTATACAAAGGGAAATATACATTTTCTATTTTTAGTATGTTGTCTTTGTACACAATGTTTCAAAAATTTGCATATATATATTTTGGGGGATTGGAGGTAACATGACCAACTTCAAAGAGTGTTAGCACACTAAAATGCACTTCCAAAAAACTTAATTTCACATGAAAAGACATCAAACTCATTACACAATCCACCTTGCAATTGTTGAAATGTAATTTTTGTTTATAAGTAGAAATTGCAAATAGCTTCAAATAAACACTTACATGTTGAAATTTTCAATGGTGAAAATCATGAAAAGACTTTAAACTTTTCATTGGGACCATTCTCAAAGCAAATGGATAAGTACAATTTCTTAGATTTCAAATCAAATGAAATTGCCAAACTTTGCATAAAGCTTGGAAATGAAGTAAAATTAGCAAGCTTTACACTCCACTTCTAGTACACATATGCCTTTGAAGACCTCTCAATAATTGAATATGTACTTTTCTTAATGAAAAATGAAAGTTTTCCATAATTAACCCTCAAAATTGCCTGAAAAAAATTTTAGACCAGTCACAGGAATTTAACTGCCCATACAGAAATTGGCCTGAAATTTCAAATCGACCATATATGGTCAACTAGGTAGTTAGGGATTAAACTTCAAAGAAATTCTGAAGTATTCTATAGAAGTAAGGAAGTAAAAGCTACTCTTATGAAAGTTTTCAAGTTGAACCACATTGAGGAAGAACAAATACTTGTAAAGGCCAACAAAAGCTCTCAAAATAGTCAAGGCTTTAGTTATAAAGCTTCAAAATTCCAAAATTCCATGCTTTAGTTAATTATCTTCAAAAGAAGCCAATAACTACTCAATTGTATCCTATATTTTGTCAATAAAGAAATCTCTAAACACCATCACATCATTAAAATATTGGCTAAAATAAATTATGATGTAGAGGTCATCACCAAAAAAAAAAAGATTTTTATCATTGAATTATTTAAATTGCTATTAATTGAACCATAGAGTTTTTGAGGGAGGCACACACACAATCAATATATATATATGACTATGGATTTTGTCTTATATATATGTATATATTCAATACAAATCCCATAATCACGCAAGTATAGGAAAGGGGGAGCCACAAAAACAGGAGCACAAGAATGGGCAAGAGATAAGGTAAATGTAAGTATGACGAATCACAAGAATGCTCGTCATATTCTAGGTTTTCATAGTAAATATTGGATGAAATAATTGAATGATATTTCTCTGGGAAGAAAATGTGACTTGAGTTATGACACCATGTATTTAATTATATATATGATTAAAATTTAAACTTTAAGCATTATAAATGGTACATAATTTAATTTTAAATTTAAAAAATTTAAAGAAAATAAGAAAATTTTTAAACTAAAATTAAGTGATTATTTTAGGAAATAAAAATTTTAACTGCAATACATAAAAATAAAATAAAAATATGAAAATATAAAAAGACGAAAGCTTATAAGATCCTTGAAACCATTAGATGGCAAAGCTAATTTGAGGAAAGTCTTAAAAATTTGATAAAATTATAATAGTTTAGGGCATTTCGTAGATTCATAATTATAAAATTTAGAAGATATTCAAATAAAATATTTTTAATTTTTAATTTTTAAAATATTAAATTGAATGAAATGGGGATTTAGAATTTGTTATGAGTATGCTTGTAGTTTCAAGAATTTAAAATGTTGAAATTTTAGCTTAAGTATACTTAATCGTAAAATCTTCGATTACTAATGTTAGTGGTAGAGCAGAGAGAGACACATAGACCTAATTGATTATAAGTATAATTTTTTATAGGACTTTGTGCTTGAAAATATTGATTGTTAACCACTACACTTTCAAGGTTCTAAGTCAGGAATAGATTCTAGCTCTCTAATTCACACTAGATAACATATCTTTCTATCAAAAATACATGTATGTAGCAGTGACATGAGACTAGCAATTTACCCCAAACATAGTGGCCTTGGCTTTAAGTTTTCTCAAAATTAGATACTTGCCTAAGTAGATTGCTAAACAATAAGTCAATACAACACCTAAATAAAAAAAATAATGTCAGAATAGGCAACCTTAGGTGCCTTAAGTGTTTGGGCTTTGTCTCTGGAATACTTTTTGCACGCCTCCAATTTGGGGCTCAAAATATTGCACAATCAAGCACATTTCATCATTCAATTTATTGAAATCCAAGGTGTAAAACTGGCGATTCTGACCATTGAAATTGCACATCCCAAGCACCCACTCGTTTGCCCCTGCACATTTTGCCTTGGGCATGTGATTCAAAGGTTTGCAGGTCTGCCCGATGGGAACATCTTCAAAGTTACAGCAACTCCACAATCTAACACTCTTGTTGTCATACTATCATTGTATACTTTCTATTTCTTTTATCATAATATTTCTTTCTATGGAAACCCAGAGCCCATAACCCTAAACCCTTAACCCTTAAGCTTATATCAGTACCAGACTAGTGTGCCATGTGCTGTTGCCACAGTCAAAATCAAAGTAAAAGTATTTTTCTAATTTTTTTATTCAAAAAATCTTCAAAATTCAATAACTTTCACACAGTAGGTCAAAATGCTACAAAACAAAGCCCGTGCACTCCTCCTCGCCGAGGGCTTTCCGACAGTACCAAGCATGTAGTCGGGGGACACACGATCCAGGAGATCTCAACATAACAAACAAACAACCTAACTTAATGTATGGATTATATCCATGCTTGCTTGACATGTGTAAAGAACAAGCCACACTGGCTCAAAGGGTGTTCAAATTCCAAAGCAAAAATTTTTTGGAAAAATGAGGTGTTTTGATTGGAAGGTGTATTGCTCCAAATTGAAATGGGCTTGTAGCCTCTATATGCTACACCCTTCATTTACCCAAAAATTATTCATCTTTCAAAGGGAACCCCCCCATATTCATTGTGGTATGTGCAACCTTCAATTGAAGGATCATATGTTCAAATAGTTTTTGCTAAGTTGAACACAATGATATAACATTATTAGACAAAGTCCCTAACAATCTAACTCCATTTTCTAATTTAAGGAAGAATGAAGATAAATAAGAAACTTTGATTTTCTAACTTTTTTTCTCTCTTATATATATTGTTTATATAATCTCCATTTCAAGAATTTTGAAAAATTAAATCCATTAGTTACAATGAATTACTTAAATAGCTATTTGATAATAGCTTTTAGATTGACATTTGTAGCAATAGTTCCTAAATAGACATTTGTGAGTATGCAACTAACATAATGATGCATACTTTTTTCAACTTGACCAATTGAATCAAGACCTTATTTTTCATAAATTTTGGAAACTTTCATAAAACTTTTTAGTATGTTGTAAGATAATTAGCAAGATGAATCCCTTTGAATAGTTTCAAATTTTGATGGTTTTATTGTATGTAAATATTGTCTCCTTAATTCTTTATGCTTCTAGTTTCATTTTCTAAATAATGAGTACAAACACATGTGTCTTTAGAGCACCTTTATAGTCTCACTTTGCAATGTAAGGGCTCTCAACCTATTTTAGTAGTGAGTTCTTTGTGTTACTTTGTAACCACATGTGTCCAAGGTATATTTTGGAGGGATATTAGTAAAATAATTGAACTATATTTTTTATAAAATTATCTACATGAAATATTTAGAAATCATTCTAGTCTCTGATTTTTTGAAGTCCCTATAATTTTGTTTTTAATTTTTTAGAGTTTTGTTGCCAAACAAGGATAACACACTATGTTTTGATTCACCTAACATTTTAGATTGATGTTGGTGACTGCCCTTGAGGTACATAATAACTTAAGAGAATCCCCCTCTAAAAAAAAGTATATTCATGTTGAAAAAAATTACTTGGAAAGAAGTATATATCCAAATCACTAATACCTTGACATGGAATTAGAAATGTTGATCCCAATTGTGAAAATATTCTTGGGTTTAGGGTTATATCCTATAGTTTTGTTTTTATCCCCCAAGATTGAAAATTGAGCTCCAAAAGAACTTAAATAATATGTATATTACTAAATGTACTACCAACAAAACAAAGTCCTTCACAACTTTCATCTTATTAATTGGAATACAATGATACAAAACTTTATGTGTAGATATTAAATTATCCATTCTAATCAAATCCAATCAATTAAATTTTAAGAGGTAGGTATTGATTAGAGACTACTTCAAAATTGTCATGCAATGACTCAAACTAATTTGAAGTCACTAAAGTTTGCCCAGATTTGCAAAAAGTTCATAATCGGCTAAATGAAAATCTAGAAGGATAAAAAAATAGGGTTCAATATGCTTCATCTATCCCTTGGCTATACTAATTATCAAAAGCACACAATTTGCATGGATAGATAATGTTATGAGTTGGACAATCATTCATTGTTTTTTGATAGAAAATTTGCTCAAAAAATATATAAAAACAAGAAAAAGAGAATACTCAAAGATACATCCTTTTTTCCACTAGATTAAATAGATAAATTCATAATGTGATTGAATTGTGGAGTCCAATGTCGTGCAACACAATTCATGCAAATGACATATATGATCTACTATTTAAATATGACAAAAAGAATAGGGACAAGGGCAAGGTGTCCCTCTTAACTCCTAATTTTTTTTACTATGTTTCACCAAAAATGCTCCCAAATTACCATTTCTAGTCCAAGTATCGAATTTTAAATTAAAATTTTTTTGAACAAATATTGTATAACCACTGGATCTTGTAGTACGATGGTTTAGGGTATTGTGAAAAAAAATTCAAAGATTTCCATCACTATGTAGATTGCAAGATATTAGTGTTTGAACTAACCAAATTCCTTTTTTTGGCCCTACAAAAAATCGGATAGTTGCACTTTATAAGGTCACATTTGTCTAAAATAATATCCAAAATGGTGGTGCTTCTTTGGATTCATTTCTTCAAGGCAAGTTGCCTACATGCTTGAAAAAATTTAGATCATTTGGGATTTTACAACCTGTAGGAAATTAAATAGTTAGAAGAAGTAGAGAATAATTTAAAATACTAAACTATTAAGAATTTAGTTATGGAATTGGAAAATGCCAATCCCAATTGTTGTAATGTTGTAATTAACAATCACCCCCCTATGATTTTTTTTCAAAAAATATTGAAAATTGAGTAAAATAAAGGACTTCAAAGTTTATTTTAGAGTTGAGAATCCATAACTACTTGCAAACTAAAACTCCTCATAACTTTCATGTCATTAATCAAAATGGAATGATTCAAAGCTTTCTACATATATATAAATCTATAAAACCAATTTCAAATTTTTGTTTTGTAAAAAAGTGATTTTTAAGGATTTTTTTTAGCTTCCCTAGTTGTTGCCCATTCAATGAAAATTACATATTATGCAATAATTTTTTAAACATGTAGTCAAAAGTTATGAAAATTGTTAGGCCTTAACCCCTCAAGGCCTAACCACTATTTGACAATGGAGGTTTTGAATGAATCGTTCCACTTTGATATTTTTTTGCACATGGATGTCCTTGAATTTTTTAATTTTAATTGTACAAAAGTAAAGATTGCTTTGTCTAATATGCATGGAATTAATTGTGGAAAATATTGACCTTTACATTTTTAGATTATAACAAATTTGGATGAGCAACTTTATAAACAAAATCCACAAGTTTTGGGGAAGAAAATTGAAAGAAGAAGATGAATAATGCTTTTTTACCCCTCCAAAAACATTATCTTGGAATCTAAGGCAAATGCAGTATTTTTTTAATTCAAAAAAATGAGAAATAAAAAACTCTCAAATTTGTACACATTTACAAATAGAAGGTGTAGAAAACTAAAACTGACCAAATTGGATCCTACAAAATTAATTTTTTTTATATATACATCAATTTTGAAATTTAAAAATCAATATTATTAGCATACTATTTGAAACATTTCAAAAAATTTGGAATCATTCTAATAATTTTTATATTTTTAGTTACACTAGATTAAACATTTAATATTGAAAATTGCCAAAAATAAAAATTTGTATTTTTTCTCCATAACCATTATTTTGGAGCAGAGTAGAGACTATAAATGTCCAAATTTATTTGTTTTCTAGCCCTACTATTCCTTTCATGGTAGAAAACTTATGTTTTCTCCCTTTTTCTATTAGATTACATTTCCTAAATAAAATTTTAAATATTTCTCACATTTAAATTTTGATAATCAGAAAATACAACAAGTTTATCAACTTCTTATTCTATAAGTCCCTAGTTTACAAAATATTGTGATTTGTTTCATTCAACCAAGAATTTGCCATTGAAAATTTGAAAGGGACACATTGTGTCTCCTTGGTCCTTGAGGAGTTAAAGCTATTCCTCACACACATGTTGTGTGAAAATTTCAAAGAAAAAAAAGAAAAATTCCATTTGTAGTGAGCTAACCAAATTGCTATGTTGCCAAAAAACGCAATTTAGGGCTTTAGGGATTAAAGGTATTTTGTTTTGTTTGGTGCCATCAAGATGTTTTATTGCAATGTTATTCTCTCATTGCCCTAAAAGGAAACTAGTTGTCTCTATTTTGACCACTAATCTCAACATGCTTCTTTAGGATCTAGATTGACCTTTATTTGGATTTCCATTTAATCTAATTATGTATTATATATATTTTATAAAAATAACAAAAATAACAAAATTACTACAAAACTACTTGTAGGGTGAATGCACAAGTTTTTGGATGAACAATTGAAAATATCTTCCTTTGTAGTAGTGAATGCTCATACTCTTTTTTTCTACAAAAAAGAAGGTACTTGTGCAATGCAAATTCTTGAGTTAGTGATCATTTTTAGGATAGAAGGGCAAGCTCATTTGTAATAGAAGTCCTAATTATTAACTTGAGTATTGAAGCACACATATATATTTTGAGATTCAATTGGAAGTGCATTGTAGAATCAAGACAATTTTTTAGTAGTCAATTATTATAGCAATAGTATAAATGTGAATCAAATTTTAACTATTCAACTTTTCAAAAAGTTTAACAATAATCATGAATCAAATTCTAGTAAACTAGCCACAACTATTGTTCATATCATCTCAAATCAATTACAAGCAACAAATGTTTTTCAATTGAAAAAAATCTCACTTTGTCCAATATACAACTTTAATGTTTGCAATTTTGATTTCATTCACATGAATTTAGGCTAGCTCATCAAATGCAAACAATCAAGAAACATAATAAGATTTGTGAAGCAATGTCACTATAGTTCATTTATCAACCAGTTGTATGCAATTCCAAGCCCTAGCACTTCCCAACTAGAGGTGATTGTTATAATTGGCTCTAAAGTCCCTGAAACTTTCAAATATAATAGTATTGGCATGTTGAGCTTTAATTATTTGCTTGGTCTCTACCCAAAAAACAAATGGAAGGAGTCAAACCACTATCGTGGCGTGCCTCAAGAACAGTGTTAGACATCCCATTAATGAAGGCAGAGTACAGTCATAGTCTGCAACACCCTTATGAACATTTTGTTGCCCGGCACAATAGTGTTGCTCGAAATGGGCGTGCAAACGGGACTCCATGTGCTTGGGCCATGGAAAACAAACACCTGCAAATTTGAGTCCTGGAGGCGTGAAACCCTATATCCAAGACCTCAAATTTGTATCTACCCACACTTGGAAACATGAACGGCCTGGCGTGCAAAAAATATTCCATATTTGTCTTCTTTACTTTGGAATTTAAATCCCTTGTAGATTGATGCCTTTCTTTATATTTTTTACAAGTGAAAGTTAATAAACCTCTAATTGCCAATTCACCATTCATAGAGCTCTTGAAAACTAAGCTTGGTATGGATCTAAGTTTGAGTTAGGTGCAATTCAAAATAATATGCATCAATCAATAAAACCTAGAATTTATGGACACTGTAAACAATGTACATTTGATAGCCAAAGATGATTAGCAAAGAAGATTTGCAATATAATTTGTAAAGATGCAATTACGCCAATCTAATATCTTACTACTCTTATTAGGGTATCAAAGAGTTGATATTTCCAAAGCTGGTAAAATTTTCTATTGTGCCATCTAGAGCAGAATTCTCTTAGCATACACCATTCTCCATGAAACAAGGTTGTTAACCTGACATCATGTCTAGATGGATGGTTGATGGACGAAATGTTAGGGTTCGACTTGGCATTTGTTAAGATCTTGATTTTTTTCCTGACATACCATCTCTCTTCCTAGACAGCTTGTCTGTCGATTGAGATGGTTTGTTCATCAATTGAACGGCTTGTTCGTCATTGGAACAGATGAATAAGCCATTGACATTGAATAGGGATATTAAGGGGACGAAAAAATTAAAGGGACTAATAATTGTAGAAAATTGTAGATGTTTGAAACATGATGTACATCCTCTAGACACTTCAATAACTACTGATGTATAATAAAGGTAGATATTTATATAGTGTGAAATGTCGATTAATTAGTATGGGTCCTCTTAATACTCCTATTCAGTGTAGATCAAAAGATAGGCCATTTTGGCCAACAAATAGTTTGTCAAATTTTTAAAAAAAAATTAGCTTACGTAATTCTAACATGTAAGAAGGTGTCCTGATGGACATTGACAAACATCTTGATGGGGAATGCCAACGTCATGTTGGGATAAAAAACTTTGCTATGAAATGGATATTAACTGATAATGATGTGAGCTAATCTAATTGCAAATTGCTCACAAGGGAATGACTGATGTTATTTTTACTTTAGAAGTAATATAAGCACACAATAGGGCAACAACATTGATCAAATAGTTTATAGAAGGAGCCAAATTGAAAAAATTGAAACCCTAGAATCAAAAGTAGTTCCTTATAGACCTTGTTTTTTGGGCATTCTTTGTGAACTTTGGTTGCATCTCCCCTTTTAATGCAATCAATGCTTCCACCTTGCTATCCAACCAATTGTGTTTGTTGTCATCTTCTTTAAGCTTGATTTGTTTTGATTTTGATTTTTTCTAACGTTTTTTTATTGGTTCTGCCACAAGGATTTTACAATCCTCATCAACCTTGCTTCCCTCCTCAAACCCAAAGTTGGGGTTCTCAAAAGAATTCACATCATACAAATTCTCTACTTTCCCTCAATGCACAAAAAATACAAATTAGCAACCTTGAACAAACTCGCTAGCATAGAATAAGCGGCACTCACATATGCACATAATAAGCAACACCATCAAGAGCAAGCTAAACCTTATTTCAACGCAATGCAAAAAAGAACAAACCACGTTGCAAAGAGACAATGAGCGCCACTTTGAGACAAGAAGCAACACAAATAGAGAAAAGCATAAACTAGAGAGGTGAAGAGCTTGTAAAAAAATAAAAATAAAATTTTCTTCATCAATAGTGGAGATTCTTACGATCCAACGAAAGAGCCTCATCTGGTCTAGATGGAAGTTCAGGCCAACTAAAACTTCATCTGGATTTCTCCCTTGCAGCCAGAAGTTTTGGCACCCAAACTATGCCACCTAAGATGACATGTAGGATGAGTTGTAGTTCTAACCCAACCTTAGTAGAAAGCTTTTGGGTTGGATTTGGAGAAAATACATGACGTCCAGGGGGTAATTAGACGTCCTATCAACCTTAGGAAAAATTGAGTGATCCCATAGGTTCAAAGTTGGAGAATTTGGGTTGACCTTCAATTCATCCCTCATTATAAACAATACCTAAGTCAATTTCATGCTAATGAAGATTAGAGTGAGATGGATCAATGAAGATAAATGCATGATTGTTGATTTTGTTGCATTTAGAGTGCATACTTAATTTACAACAAGCTTTTCAAATAAATATGGATATTTTTTCAAATACTATAAATAATTTACTCTCAAAAATTTAGATCTAAAACAAACTCACCCAAAATTTTATAAACAAAAAATAAATGAAAAACTTTCAATAGTTAAAATAGATGAATTTTTTATGAAATTATTAGAAAATAATTAAAAATTAAAAATTAAAAATTAAAAAAAAAGCTATTTTATAAAACTTGATGGATGTAAGATTCCATTAAAGAATTTGTAGAAGAGTGATTTCAATGTGAGTTCAAATGTCTAAAATTACATATTCAAAGAATCTTTTTACATTTATATAGAAGACACTTTTTTCTTAAAATCCCCTTGACAAATAAGTAAAATTTTAATGTAAAAACATGTTGTCCAAATTTTCGAGTGAGAATCATTTTTTCAAATATTATATAGAGTACTAAAAATATCCCCTTCTAAAACCTGTAGTGTGAAAAATTAGAAGAATCAGGTAATGAATGCAATTTTTTTGAAATTACAAAATATCTGAATTGTCATTGTCTAGAAGCATACAATTTACTTCAAGTGTGAATTTCAATTGTAGTCAAGAAAATCTCTGAAAGTTAAGGCCAATTTTATATTGGGTACACCAATTGATGCCCGTACAATGAATGCATGATAGTTTTATTGTTTTATCCATGATTTTGGTGTTGTGTTTGATTGATCATATGTCATATTGAGTACAAAATTCATAGAGCATGCATTTAAAATCTTGAAGAGTTTCTCCTTGGTATCCTTTTTTTAGTTGTTAGAAAAAAAAACATCAACTTTATTATACTAGTGGTATTACCTATGCCATTTGACATTTGTATTAACTTATTGTGCCACTTGATATACAATTCCATATGCACATTCCATTTCATCCATGACATATTGCACATCTAAGCTAGCATTTCTTCATCTACCCCTCATCCCAACAAAAAATCATTTCTTTTTTGTTATTGACTTATTGTACAAAGGTTTGCCATGCCCTTTTAATGGAATTTCTCCAATTTATTGAAATTGGTGTTTAATATTTTATAACATTATATAATAAAAATGCCAATGCAAGTCACAATCATGAGTTCAATGAACAAATTTTTTTTGTGGTACTCTCTCCAAATTGAGATGGACTAATCATTAATTTCTTTAAATTTGCACAATTTTAGCTTCCACAAATTTGCAATTGTGACATATTATAAATATGATATTTTTTTATATATTTTCACAAAGGTCTAATTTCAATTCATAAACTAGGACAAAGATGAAGTATGGATTTATGCATGATTGAAGTTGTGCATCTTGAAATGTGCCAAATTATGGAAATACTATCAATTTAATGAAATTGAAGTTACAATAGAATGGACAATTTCATTGAGGGATTGGAACTTCATGATTTCATACATCTAACATAATTTTCCAATAATCAACACAATTTCTTCAAAGGTAAACAAGATTTTTCTTGAACATTCTAAAAGAAAGCTCCTTAAATGTTAATTTTTTTAAAGGGTCATTGCAAGAAACACTTGCCATTTTTGACTCAAAACAACCTATTTCAATGAGTACTATGACTTTTGGAATAAATTTTTAAGAACAAAATAAAATATAGATAGTTTGTAAAGCACAAAAAAATAGTATGTCTCTAAAAAATTAGAGTTTCAAATGTAGGAAAATTTATCCCTAAAAATTATGTACCAAAAAAGGATGATGAAAAATACCAAGAAAATGAACTCTTTGATGTTTTATTTTTTGAAAATAGTAAAAACATTCAAAAACATTCAATTTTTTTTCAAGCTTGATGATTCTCCTCAAATATTTCATCTAGGGGCAAAAAAATTGTGTTCTCTTCATTTGCGCAAAGGTAGTATACTTCGAGCACTTGTGGAAGGTGAACAATTTATTGTTTTCAAAAAATCTCTATATTTGCTTGTATAACTTTAGTAGAAGTCCTTACATACCAATCTTGAGCTTCAAATTATCATTTTGGAGTCAAAAATAGTACTATCTCCCCCCCAAATGGCCAATATCATAGACATCTCATTGAAGCTTGTTTAAGAATAGTAAAATATATTTGTTAAATGCAAATATTGCTCAATGTTTAAAACTACCACATGTACCTTCATTTCAAATTTTATGTAAAACTAACATACAATGCAAAAGTTATGAGCAAAAAATCACTCGTCTAGTTGTCTAAGGTCAAGGGTACAAAAAATAGGATAAATATTTCTTGCAATCACCCTAAATTGGCAATATTCCGCGGAGTAGGCCCAACGGCTTAAAACAAGAATCTATGACTAATCTAGTTTGTGGTCCGAACAACCAAAACTAGACTTTTGCAAAGATATATGTCACAATTTTTAATTTGTGGAAAACTGCCAATTTAAGGAAATTGACGTTCTTACTTTGTTTGCAATTATTGCATTTCAAACATATTCCCTAATTTGAGACAACTGAAGACTGAAGCTGGCATTAAATGGTCATGATATTTCTTAAAGTGACAGGTTCCAAAATTGCAACGGTCTAGAGCTCTCAAATTAGGCAGGTATCTAGATCTGAATTTCAATTTATTAAAACATCACAATTTCACGATCAATCCAGTGAGGTAGACTGGGAGATCGACCTCCTGTCCAACGATCTTGATCGTGAATAATGTAGCTCCTCTTCTGAGATGGGCTGTCCCAATGGCTTCCGTTCATCAATTTGAAATTGACTGACATAGAACTGACAATAAAATTCGAAGGTAGTAGGTTGATCGATAATTGTTGAAGAGATCGATTAAATCTTCAATTTCGTTAAAATAGGTGGAATTCAATCACTCAGGAACGCGCGAATGTAAAGAAACTGACTGTTAAATTCAACACCTTTAATTGAATGAGGGAAGGATCCATGCAATGCAACGTACACTGGCATATTATTTGGTCTTGCTGCCAACAGATGGCTGGGCGTTCACGCTCACGTATACGTAGTCAGATCGAGTACAATCAAAGCAACCTAAGGCGTAAAACTCTGTGAATGTTCCATACAGTACATTCCCCTTGCAAGATGCACATCCAGAAACTCCACACTTGCACAACGAGACAAATTCCAATTAATAAAAAATTCTTATATATCACTTGATCGATTATATAAATGACAGAGAAAATTTTCACCATACTAGCTTAATACGCACTCAGAGAATCACACTTCATATATACAGTATTGGTCGCACATCTCCATTATATTCATGCTTAGAGTGGGAAACTAGTAACTCCGCGCCGTCCAGATAGCTACGTGCATGCACCGATGCACCATTGAAACAACGACGGAATGAACCGACCAGAAATAATGGATCGGAGCAACTAGGTGGGGGCAGAAGCTATGGCATGGTCCACACAGAAAATCGAAGATAAGATCGAGTCACAACCATTCCTGAAGACCTATAGACACGTACGTCATCCTCCAAGTTGTAGCCAACTGAGCCTTGCAAGGAATATGCACGTGCAAGCTACTTAGATAATTAAGGGATCCTAAAAGAGGATTCCAATATCAGACCATTCGGTCGACTGTAGGCCAGCAGGTCACATCGATCAGCAGGTGGGCGACGTACTTGAATTCTCAAAGTCTGTGACAATTTTACAGCCCCAAGCCAATTGCAAATACAAATGGATTTCAAGGAATCAATATAACTGGGACATGGTCAAGTCGATCACAATGACATGAACAGGTATTTCGTTAAAATGGTGGTATTCATACGCCATTTTTCCATTTATTTTCTAGGACAGGTGTAGATTTCAGACCGCGCGGTCTGAACCTCTAAGTGCCAAGTTTGTGGAATACCGCCGTTTGAACGAAATATCCGTTCATGATTCTAGATTGCTCAGATAGACACGTCATATATCCTTCAAGTTGTAGCCGCCCAGGTCATGCACGGATCGACTAAGCAGGTGTAGGCTATCTGAGGGATATATCCAGCAAGAGGATTTCAATATCAGACTTAACTTACATACCATTCGATCGACAGCAGGTCAGCAGGTCACATCATTAAGATCAGATGGTGGGCGGCTCCTCAAAGTGGCAGCTGTAGCAGGATTTACAACCCCGGCCCAATCGCAAGATTTTCATGAATCAAGTGTTAAACAGGTATGACAGTGCACATGCCCATTGCAAGCACTGATCACCATGAATTAGCGTAGAGTAAGTGTCATGGGGTCCAAGCCTGCGATCGAAAGGATGACTGACGTGTCACGAAATGTTAAATTGTCAATGAATCACCGGTACTGTTGATTAGACACGTGCGCAAGTGCGCAGGCCCACCCATCGCATACACGATCATCATGCATGAATCAACGTAAGTGTCATGGGGTCCAAGCCTGCAATAGGAAGTATCACCAAATTTCAATGAATAAACATATCTGTCAGACACGCACCACAATGCACAAGCCAATCATATGCAAAGTAAGTGTCATAGGGTCCGAGCATGAGAAAAAACGTCACTTCATTTGGAGTCACGTTACCGACTAATCTTCCAGTAATTGCAACTGCAACTTACATTACTGACATGATGGATCCGTGTGTCACTGTTGGATGCAGTCGACGGTGAATCATTCATTTGTTCTAGCTTTTCTAGCTTCAGCGATCACTTAGCCGGGGCCACCACAATGTATGTGTGTCAGGCCAGTGTATCAATATATTCGTTAAATGACTACAATTCAAAAGAAAATATATGACACTTCCATAAGTTTGTCTAGTAGGATTCTCAAATCGATGGATATCTTGTTTTTAGAGTTTTGTGAGGACATAATTCAATATGTGTTACAATGCATAGTGGCTCCCCAAAGCATGCCAATTGAAATGAATAATGCATGTAGCTAGTATGACCAATGATTATCAACTTATCTGCCGATCGTCAGACTCAGATCGATGGATATCGGTCACTCCTAGTTTTCAGGGTTTTGTGTGGACTTAATTCAATATGTGTCACAAAAGACAATTTCGTTAAAATGGCATATTTTAGACTACTTGTTCTTGAAACATAGATTGATACTTGTCTTATATTTTAGACCTCTGTATACATATATGTCATAGATTTTGGCACTTTAACAAAATTGATGTTCACATGCAATAATTAATGGCATATGGACTATATTGCTATTTTCATGAAAATTTTCATCATCTCACAATTTTTGGTTTATGGAATGTAGTCAATTGTACAAAATTGATGTAATATAAATTACTCCTGGAAGCATGCCAATGAATTGAATTATGTAGTACGATCAACTGAATGATTTTTCGCTTATCTATAGCTAGATCGTATTGCCAACTGAAGTCCCACATCGATTGATGGATATCAGTCAGTCCTCGTTTTCAGAGTTCTGTGGTAGTATTTCTTGAAATATGTATCACAATATATATTGGCTCCCAGAAACATGCTAAATACAATGAATTATGTAGTATGACCAATGATTACCCTCTTATCTGGAGATCGTATTGCCAAGTTATCGCCCGGACATGCTGGACGATTGCTTGGCCATGCGCAGTAACTAGCTGTCGATCTGTGCGGCAGTTGGATATAAAATGAAACCGGCTCTGCTTGCATCCTAGCTGAGTTGTATTGTTAACTTAGTCGTCTTGCCGATCGCCTTAATTTTGAATCATGAGTTCTGATGTTCGATCACTTGGTGTTTCAGATCTCTGTCATTCGTCTGGAGCAGACGTACTCTCAGGTTACCCGCACAATTCTAGTTCAGAATCGAAGAATGATATTCTTAACTGTACTTGAATTGATGATATGATAAATCTTGTTTCTTTCAAAATTAAAGGAAAGTATTAATTCAACGTTGATCCCAAATTCCCAGTATTGTGCATGCCAATATGTAGCTACTGCATTAATACAGTTCTATGCAGGTAGCAATGGTTGAATCCAGCTTGTCGATCATTGATTACTTGACGGAGTACTTTAGAGTTCAGAAGCAAAAAGACTTTTGAGTAAGTTAATTAAAAGGGGGTATTTAAAAGGGGGTATGAAATAAAGGATATTTGTAGAGTGGTTAAAAGAAATACTTGCTGGTTTTGTTGCATTTATTCAAGTAACATCAATTAATATTCCATTAAATTTTGTTAAATTGGCAAATATATTCCATTACCACATTTCTTTACTTTGGCATGGCTTGAAACCAAAATCTATACTAGTCCTAGTTTGTGGCATGAAATTAGACCTTTCTGAAGATACATGTCATAATTTTTTAGCTTGTGAAATATGGCTAATTTTAACAAAATTGACATCAAGCACCCATGGCAATTTTTTGGAGTACTTCAAAGTTTTAAGAAATATATTTTGTCAATTAAAAACTTTGTCAAATGTGTAACCTTTAATAAAATGCAACCTATGAAGGTCAATCATAGGATAGTTCTGTGCATGAGAGAAAGGACACATATAAAACTTCAAGAAAATTGGTACTTTGACCCCATCTTATGTGATTGTAATTAAGAAAGACCTATACTAATACTTGATGGTGAATTTCATTAAATTGGTGATATTCTGATAGAATGGCACAACATTCCATTGAAATGGCATGGAATATGTCAAAAATGGCACAATAATACCGCCATTTTAATCAAATTGACTATCTTGGCTTCTATGTGGGAGGGATTTCCATGTACAACTTTGTGAAGAATGATCCAATGAAGATAGTTGAAATTCTTAATGTACGTGGATATGGTCATTTTGAACTTTTATCTAATTTATTATTATTATTATTTTAAAAACAATGTTATTAGAAAAATTTGATTTAAAAAAGTCTGTCTTATTTGCGGTTTAAAGTTTGGAGGTACTACTAATAATCCATCTTAAGGAATTTGGATTTGAAGATTTGAGGAGATGATCTTCTAATAGTTTACTAGCTATTGTATAAACTTGAGAAAGTTTCTAAAATAGATAATTCTATTTTGTCTAAGTTTTTTTGGATACATTTTGAAATATTGAAAAAAATGATATTAGTGGTTCTTCAGTGAATGACCATCTTGAGTACATTGAGTTATCATTGATCAAATACTATATTAAGAAAATTTCCAATTATTAGAAATTAATACATCAAAGTAATGATTTTCTTGATTTTTTAATATTTTTTAGTTCTCTAAGTAACTATTTCTTCCAATTCTTCTAGAATATTATTCTATGTTTGATCTCCCGAAGGTAAAATCTTCATAAAATCTTCACATACCAATGAAGGTTTTATTAATCATCTTAAAGGCCGGTCTACACATTTTCCAACCTTCAAATATTTTTCAAAACTATTTTTCTAATTTTAAGATATTCTAGAAAAAATAAATATTGGAGCAAAGGCAACAAATAGTAAAAGTGTTTCTTACAATCACTTATCAACTGAAGTTAATGCAAAATAATTTAAATTTAAAACAAAAACTAAGATTTTGACTATTTGTAACAAGTGAACCCACTGAACTTGAGATGACTATTTTCTAAAAGGACCACCAAAATAACAAAAAAATTGTACAAAATGTATAATGCATACAAGAAGAAGATCCCTTCTAGGACAATATAAAATTATTTTCCCGCCACTGGTGGTGGAATTCAAGTTGAGGTACACCAAGCTTTGAGCAATCCACGATGTCTTCAGTGAAATTTCTGCTCAAACTCGTGTTTCCCACATTCAAGGTTGTAAGGTCGACAAACTTTGCTTCAAGCCAACACACTCAACGCCAATTAAGCTAACCTCACCCATGTTCAAAGCCAAACGCCGTCTATTACATCAAAATCAAAGACTCACGATCTGAAATAACAAATCCACGACACTACTACAAGGAGTGAGGGCTTGGATATTCCCAACCAGGTTGCAGAATGGGAGAGGGGAGAAGTCCAGCACAGTTACAGAACCGGCCTGGGTTCATTTCACACCATTCCAGAAGCAAGGAGTGTTGTCCGAGGCATTCCAGTTGCTCAAGTTGTCGTCTACATCCTCCAAAAAATCTTGCTTCCACTTGAACAACAGCTAGCCTTCTTTATAGAGACGCAACACACATCCAGACAACACACTTGTGCATTCGAATTCGTGATCCACAAGACGACACACTTGTTCCACTTCTCCATCGCCGCAAATGTTTCTAGTACAAACATTCGGCTGTGACAATTCCTGATTCCCCTGATGTGCCCATCACTCAGAGTGGTCGTCAAATATGACTCGAAGCATTCCGATTTCAACATAGAATCCTTCCAGTAAATTGCGCTCGAAATCAGGTCATACACTTCGTGGTTGCTTAGCCCAAAAGAACCCCTTCGTCAACCTGCATGCAGAACCGGTCGATCAATTACTCCCATGATACCAAGCTTTCGGTCTTCACTGGACGGAACTCACAAATTGACCAGTGACAGAAACCTGTAAAGATAAGGCCAAGAGAGAGCCTCACCAATCTGTGGTCTCCATTCCCCTGTTGTTGCAACTAATATTCTCCTATCTGCCTTTCTCTGCGCAACAAGAGCTCTTACTAAACTCACCCATACTCAAATTTCGATCCAAAGAACCGCTTCAACAACATTGAGGGCCTGAAAATATAATCGAGTGAACACATCGAGGCAATGATCGGATCTACCCAGCGCCACTGCTGGCTCCCGTTACTGATCTTCAGCACAGCTCACTAGTTCCGCAACGAAAGCCGGTTCCAAAACTCTAACAAATGCTGATGGACTGTGCAACAATTAATGGGAGCATTCTTTACACCAGAACACTTGAGCACTAGCTAATCGATCGGTTCCTATGCAGCATGTCAGAGAATTGCTTAAAACGAAGAACAATGACTAGAGCAGGGGGAATGGTCAAACCTTCAATTCATGCACTCACTCGAGAAGAGGACGCGATCTACGCACTTGATGCAAGAACTCGGCTTGCAATGCAATTGCTTCGGCAAGACGTCCTCTTTATTGACATTGATCGACCTTCTTGCAGAACCTCCTTCCGATCGTCGAGATGAGGCGGTATTGAACTCTGCAAAGTCCACATGCTGCTTGCCAATTCCCAATGGTCACCACAACGTCACAACTTTAATCGCCATTGCGCCAGAGTGCAATTCTGTACAGTACTGGTATTCCATGGAGTTCAGTTCATACGGGAAATCAGACGGAGATTCTGGAATAATCGTCATTGTGTCAGTTCAATTCAGGACTGAGCTTGTAGTATTCCAGGTTGACTTCAAATTTTTTACAGTACAGTAGTGACTTCTGCAGGTGCAAGCCAGCGATAACCGGTTCCTACTGGAGAATATTCACGGTGAGGGGAAAGTCAGCCATCTCCACCGAATTCTTCGCACTTTCCGGCTGCCACTTCAAATGTATACAGGAGATATTTAAACGCAAAGTGTGTGGAGACTAAAATACAGAGCTATTTTTGCGCGTTACATATACGGAGTATCAACAAGCAGCTGCGCTACGAGAGGCTCTGATCCTGTGGCACTAGAAAATGGAACAGAACAATGTCTCTCCTTTCATATTATTCTTTAAAGTGACTCGGTTATGAGTAAGGTAGCTACTCAAGCTTCCTCAAACTAGATGCAAAACCTCCTCCCCTGCCGCCAGAGCCAACAAATCAAACTCTCCGTTCCATCAACTCCATCACAAACTTTCCATAAGGCCATCTAAAGTGATCTCAAATTTGCCTGAACTGTAGTGTGGTCCCATCGTCCAATCTGTCAGCAGCACGGAGCAGGTACAAGTAAGAATTTTGGGTCTAGGAAGTCTGAAACCATCCAAACAGCTCGACAATCCCGACCCTGAGGCCTAGAAACTGCACAGCCACACAATCGTAATAGAAAGACATTCCTGCATCTTGCCTGAATACCGGCAAAGGCAAAGAAACCACATCTCACGTCTCCAGGGTACCGGAAAGTCTCAGCCTGTGACAGCCAGACATGTAAACAATGAAACAGAATTCAATTTGGCGAAATCTATGCCAGGCGTTGCTTCTGAAAATTTGCATTTATAAGGAAGACAGCCGCAAGTAACTCTACACCCTAGCCTAAATTATTAAAACTGCTCATCCTTTCTGCTGATGCACCATCTTAAAATTTATTGTGAAAGCGCAAAGCAAAAGCCACAATAAGCTTGTAAACCACATTTTGCATCGAGGCATCAACTCTGTTGCAATACAACCGTGCAAATGTGAACCCCCTTCAATCCATCCAAGAAAACTAGCTCACTACCAATGCACATCCTAACTGTTCAACACAGCCATGGGAATCTGAGAAATCTAGTACTAGCTCAGTTGCCTGCTCCTTGGCCTTCAGAGACATCAATCAGATTTGGCAGCCTCTGGATCTCCAAAGTTCTTGCACCACATTTGAGACGGAATAGGCCTAATAGGCATCAAAGGTCGTTGCTGCACAAACCAAGTACAGCATTCAGACAGCAATACATGTTCATCAAGATTCGTAAGCGGAGACCCATAGAGTTCTTTTGGAAAGTGAGGGACGTAAGCGCACAAATCCTGCCACTTACTAACCTGGAACGGCGGGTATGAAAGGTCCTGGTAACCAGAGATGACAAAATCTACGATTTGACTCCAAACTTCAAACTAAGATTTAATGCTCAATTCTCAACCAAATCTTTTGAGTAATAGCTTGTTGGACCACTACTGAAAATGGGCTTCTAATGCGCTATAATAAACGTTCAAACTTGAAGTGTCGAGATCACAGCAAGCAAGCAAATTTTTGCAGTGAGTATGAGATCCGACTACACAAAGAGCCAACAAGCAGTTCAACTTTTTCAGCTCCTACCCTATTACCGGGCCAAATCCAGCGAGTAATAGCTTGTTGGAAACCCATGGAAAATGCACTTCTAGAAAATGAGCATCCATGTTCTGATTCTGAGTGTTCAGATCACATTGAGTGACTGAAATTTCCAGGCTAGGGTTTGCAATGGCTTTCATAGCCACTGTTCCAATTTGAAAAATACCCCTATAGACTCAATCTCATACTCTCAAAACCTTGAAATTCAACTACTAATTGCCCTCACAAAGAGCTAAACTCCACGAAAGTCATACAGAAACCAAACCCTAATCAACAGAGTGTAACCAGCGCACATCCCCGCACAGACCCCGTCTAATCGACCATCCCCCAATCAACCACTCTTACCTCCAATTGTGCCGACTTCACGGCAATCGGAACACACACAGCGAAAATTCCAATGAAGGCGAAGACCGTGTTCCGACGCCAGTTCTTGGGGTTGCACCACCATCCTCCCGTGGGACTCCACACCTGTGTCGGGTAGCCGGGGTAATGGCCATCGGGGGGAGCCCCGCCCATCGTTGCTGCTGCTGCAAGGAGATTACAAGCAAATGGAGAGCTGTTCGCGGACGAATGCGTGAACGTCGAAGTGGTGCACGTCGAAGTGGTCGCTTCTCTTGCTTGGCCCTGCGATTCTGGCTATGGCGGAGGAAATTAGGGTTGAAAGGAGGAAGAGAACGGAAGCACTGCGACGAACGGAGTCGTTCATCAGAGTGCGCGGGTGACTCCCGGGCTTTCAGTTGCATTAGGGACAAGGCAAGGAAAAAATAAATTCTAAGCACTCCCATTGGCGAAGAGCTTAGAAATGGTCCAGTATAATGCATTTACCCCTAAATGCCCAAGGCCTTTGGGGATCTTCTTGTAGTTTTCTCTAAATTGAACAAAAATTCAAAATTTTGATAAATTTTATCAATTTTTTTCCAATTGTAACTATACATATTCAAACTAGACATCTTATCTTAGAGATCACATGGGAAAAGAAAGAAAACAATATCACTTAAGGATTGAGGATGTTAAAACTATGAAATTGATTTGAAGCCTTTCAATCTTCTTTTTAAATGCCAAATCTTAAAAATTCGTCACCAAAAAATTATGAGGTTAAAGGGCATAACATGCATAATTAACCCCAATCAAATTACAACTTCTCAAAATCTACTCCACAATTTTTTTAAATGAATTTCTATTGTGATTTTTTGTCCAAGATCTAGTGTATTTGAGGTTCATTTCCAAGAATTCTCAACACTAAAAATCAAGATTTGCAATGGACACCCTTGTACAAAATCTTGAATAGGAAAATCATAATCATTTGTTTTCAAAATTAGATTTTCAATGCTGAAACTAGACTTCAAAAAGAATTTTTCAAAAATCTAAATTACAAAAAAGAATAAAATTAATTTGTTAGATTTTGTTTAACTTCAAAGTATTTTTGACACCATAATTTGGTGTGTTAGGCATTAGTAGGGTTTAATCTTGAAGGAGTAGATATTTTTTTGTATTGTTTTTACAAATTGAAACTTTCATTTGATGATGATTATTCATTGTTCATCAAGATATGAAATGTTAATTGTAGTTCTGACCTTCCCTTTTCATTATGAAAAATACAACATGAAATTTCTTTGGTAATATTTCTTGACTTTTGACTTATTGAAGAGGTGAGAGGCTAAAAAATGTCCCCGTGGGCCCTAGATGGTCAACGAATGACTAGCCTAGCTTAACCAATGAGACTTTTTAGAGTTTTTGATTTTCAAACTTGGTCCTCAGTATAAATCAATACTTTAAACTCTGGGAAAAGTCAAAATTTTTTAAAAACTAGATACTCTTAATAGTTAAGATTTTGAAATGGTTCAAATTTGAGAACTAAGAATGTTGAGAATTGTTTCTTTTCTTGGCTTAGCCACAAATGGAAAGCTAAAAAAATGAAGAATTGTAGCATTTTCATTAGTAAAGTGCATAGAAGTGGTTCAAACTTGATTTAGAGTAACTTTATTTGGTTTTTATTTGATTGTTTTCTTGATTTGGCCTCAAGTAAAAAGCATCCTTAATATCAAAATGATTGGGAGAGGTGTATAAAATTGTTTATAGATACACTCCCACTAAAGAAGAATATATTTTAAATTTGAGAGTAAAAAATTAATTCTATTAAAGGTGCATTCATTTAGATGTAATCAATTAATCTTTAAATGACAAGCTTAGCCCCTTGAAGACTTGGTTTCAAGTGAATATGTAATATGAGACTTGAAGATGCTTTTGGAAATTTTAAACCTACTAGACCTACTTCTATAGTGTCTAAAGGCTTGTCAAGCATTGCATTTAGGCTACAAAGTCAAAGCTTTGTTCATTGGTCAATTTTACATGCCATGATTGTAAAAACCTTTGGCAAGGAGTAAAAACCATGTCCTACTTTGAAGAGATTTTTGATTCTCTCTTGAACCGCTTAATAGGCTAAGAAATGTTGTTCAAGCCTTCAAGGGTTATTAAAGGTAATTTTTAGATACTCTAATATTGTCCATTTCTATCCAGAAGTAGGAGTTGACATTCTCAAAGTGATGATTTTAGTTATTTATCTTACTAAAATAGTAGCAACAATCTTTTGCAAATACACAACCATTGTAATAAGTACCAATCATATATCAAAAATATAATTTTTTTTCAAAATTGTAAAAACTATAAATGTGCTTTGTAATATGATATTTACATATATATTTGGAATTTTGTAAATATTTGTAAATATTTGAAAGGTCAAATTGAAATTAGAGTTGATATTTTAGTATTTGACTACAATCTAAAATATTGGAAGTTAGCCTTTACGCGAAAGTCATAAACTTAATAAGTTTCAAAGTTTGGACAAGCATAATATTTTTTGGTTACATGATGTATTTGTAATCATGCAAAATTCAAGTTCATTGGAATAAGAAAGGAAGTGAGAGTTTTGATGTCATGACAATTGATTGAGTAACTATAAAATTTCTTCTAAGTGTTGTATAATTTTCTCAAAAGCCTATTGCCCTCTAAAGGTAGTGTCATTTTTCTAGAATTTATCCCTTTAAATCAACACCAAGAATATTGTGGATAATACAACAATATGATTTCAATGTTTGACATTTGACATTTAATATTATACTTGAACAAAAATAATTGGATCATATTTGAGTTACATATGGGAACAACATTTTTTTGCAGTGGGGGGTGCTAGCATGTTAGCATAGAATATATGAGTCCATGAGCCTCTAGGAGTCTATCTCATAGACACCTTCTATGGTTATAGGGGTCTATATTTTAGGTATCTATATTATATACTCTTTTCATGTTATATAGTGTATCTATGTTATAGGGTCATATGTTATAAATACTTTCAAATGGTTATAGGTATATACCTACAACTAGATTCAAAGATTGTAGGTTACATCTTTGTGCTCACATGCTAGCATTTTTGGTTTGCAATTATTTTTCTATTTTAGAAGCCTAAATTAAACAAATATTATAATTTTTAGAAAAAATGGAGTTTATTATATTTGATGATTTTTTCCCAATTGTATTTTGTACATAAAAATATAGAAACTATAAATGTTTTACTATAAAGTACAATATAATGCAATCTACAATACTATTCTATACCTAAGTAGACATACTACAATATATTTAACGCAAGCAAGTACAATGTGAAGTGTAGTATTGAACTTCATAATAAGTCTAATACCTTCTATCCCCTTTTGTTGATGATTTTTTAACAATACTCACTTAGAAACATTACTGGGATCAACACAAAGAACGTTCAAATATTTTGATTATAGGACATTATTTGGTCATCTAAACTATTTTTACAAACAAAAAACCTTATTTAAGAACCTTGTGTGCGAGCCTTGTTTTCTTCCTCAAAAATTGAATAAAAGGAACATTATTGAAGAGTTTTCCAATCCTTCCCCAATGCTAGTAAGGAAACTACATTGAAATATGTCCGAAGAAGGTTTTGAGAATGGTTCCTATGATGGAATTGTAAAAAGTTTTGTTAGATTTTGTTGATAGTTGAAAGGAGATTCTTGATTCTCTTAGAATACATTATTGGGACTAAATTATAAATTTTTATAATGTTGAAACTAGGTGTAACTAAAATCAACCCTTAGCTCTCATGTATGGATGTTGTACATTTTTAGTCAAGAATCTAAATGGAATGGTTTTGCAAACATGTCACAATTACGCACATCATATGTATCTTCAAGTCCTAATGTCCTATATGTTGCATTAACAAACCATTTGATTTTCAAATCAAGACTTCAAGAGGAAGATATATAAAATATGTTTAAGGTGGGTACGACCAAAAATTCATTAGATGAGATTTAGCTACCGGGTGATTGCAAGAAACACTTGTCCTATTTTTTGTCCCCTTGCCCTCGAAAATATGGCTTTTTGGTCATAACTTTTGCATCGTAAGTTTGTTTGTCTTGAAATTTGGAATGAAGGTACACATAAATGTTTCACACGTTTTGTAATTTTTTGATTTAAAAAAAAATTACTTTACTATTTTTAAGGTGCCCCCAATTGGATGTCTACCTTGGCCATTTGAGGGGTTTGGGGTCTGAAGTTGTATGCAAAAATGCCAACTAGAAGCCTTAAATTGGAGAAGCTGGAGGTGTACTTGCATTCCAATGAGAGACGAAGAGTTTTTTGCAAAAACCCTTTGCATGAGGTGTCTATATGGGGCCAAAGTGACCATTGTTCACGCACATTTTTCGGACAGGAGAAAATTTTCCTTGAAGAAATTTTTGGTACAATGTGAGAGTAGGCTTGTCTACAAAAATGAATTTTTTTGTAGGAATTTTTTTATTTTTTTTGAATTACTAAAAATGAAAAGGTCTATAGACCCCTTTTCTGCTATTTTTTGCTCCCAGTGGCTTCTATTGTATTCCATAGTAGTCTGTAGTACTCCATAGTATTGTATAATTTTGAACCAACGGTTTAGATCTATAGGCACCCCAAAATCGATGGTTGAGATTCGCAAGCGCACTCTAACGTACGAAATTGATAGTAGTTTATAGTATTGCTAGTCCTACGGTTGGGAATTGTTTTTTTGAGCCAAAAACGTGAAGTGTTTCTTGCAATCACCCTACCTTGGAAGCCCATTTCAAGCTGGTTCCCTGTACTAGAAACCAGCTGGGGCTCGCCAAAATATTAAAAAAAAATTTAAATTTTAAAAATAATATTTTACTATTATCTGATGTGGACGTTGCCTAGCCATGTCAACGAGTTGTTGTGGCCGAGTTCCCACAATCTGAGAACTTGTAGGAATTCACGAGCTTCCACAATAGCTCAATCCTTTCTATTGGCACCTTACTTAAAACCATCATCATCACTCTATGTACGATACTCTCTAAGAAGTCTTGCAAACCCACTATGAAGCTCTTCAATTTTTTTATTTTTGACTCCATTTTAAAAATACTCTATCAAAAATATACTATTAAATCTATTACTTTATGGAACCTTAATCAAAATATGAAATTTCAATGTCAAAAAATAGGAACTCCATTTTTGGTGAATTATTTTATCAGTTTTTCATGGCTTTACATAATAATTAATTGAAAAATATATGTGATGATTTTTTAAGATTTGATTGTACAAGTATTTAGGAAATATCATTGTTCACATCTTTCATGTTACAAAGATTCACATTATGTAGGTAAAATTTTCCTCTATGTGATTTTGCAATTTTCTCTCATAAACATTTAAGGCAAAGAGAAACAAGCCCATTTATAGAAAAAAAAATTAACAAATGTTGTCAAATAGGGCATCATTAGAAAGCTCTAGTACTATAGAAGCCTACTATAACATGAATTTTACATTATGTCTTGTTCATTAGCAACTACTTTGCATCAAAGTGGTACATACACTACCATCAAATACTACCACCTTAAGCTACCATCACAACTTCCATTTGGTTTGGCATTGTAGAAATTAACTTTTTGATACTTTCTTGAGGTATATCCTTCCAAGTCAAATTCACGAATGTCCACATTTGGTCTTTGTTATGGAGTCTACACCTTCTTTGCACTCAATCTTTGACTTTCTTCCATAAGTTTTCTATAGGATTGAGGTTAGAAGAATTTCATTGGCAGTCAATGACTTTCATATTATGTCAAGGTGCAAAGTTAACTAATACTACTTAGAACTTCACAAAGTTTGCTTACAGAACTCGTAGCAATACCACATACACAATATTCTAGACAAACATTGATCTTTTCTCACAAAACTTCTAGGCAATGTCTACAAGCAACAATCACTAGAAGCATGCATGTAGTAAATAAAGTTGATCCTCTCAACTCCAAAGTTGGTTGACATCTACTACGTGTGATCTGCTACAACGAAATTTTTAAGTGTAGCATTGTACCTTTGAACTCAACATAGTGTTTTCAAAATCAACCACCTCTCACAAAAAGAGATATTTTTAAAAAGTGAAATGAGTTACAACAAGGTACATAACTTGCCTTGTACAAGGCAAAAAATCTCTATCAAATACCTAAATTTACCTACAAAGAGTATGTTTTGTAATCAAATTGCTTGGTAGAGAATTAGACATGGGGTTGCAAGACTTATTGGAGGGCACTGTACATCTCCAAAATCAATATGTATGTCTGTTGAAGAAACGATTTTAGAACATCTACCCAGAAAAAACTTTGACAACTTTTGCATACAATATCCAAATGCTGCGTTCATTGGAGTGTTGGAACCTCCTTACACTTGCCAACAAGAAAATATGAAAATTTGAACAGTCCCAATAATAGTAACTGGGCAGTGGGCACAGTATCAAAACTGGAGGTTTTGGGGGTACCCAGTCTGGTACCCACCTTACAATGAACTCTGCAACATTCTACTAAAGCAATGATGAGTCTGATGACAGTCGTGACACACATGGGAATCATAGAGTCGCAAATTTTTTTTATTTCCTCGGCAACTTGCACGTGACTGCAATCATACCAATGACACACAGCTAAGCTTAGCTTGCATCCACTCAACTTGTTCCTCCGCTCAGTCGACCTTGGATGTTTTTCACACTGACAATTTGCCTAGCGCTCGCTACACCCAAGTACATAGTTTTTGGAACTGATTATTGTTGCCGACCTAGCCTTCACTACAGTGAGAATCGAACAAACACAAGTCTTGTGCAGGCCAAGCCATTTCTGCTACCAAAGCACTCACGCGGAACAGTCCTCCTAGCTAGTTGTCCACTTGTAACCAGTAATTTTCCAACAATTTAGATGAATTCATGCCCCGCGGAGACTTTGTTCATATGACCTGTTCAAGCGTGCCTGCCATCGATCACAACATCATTGGGTGTCACAGAAGTTTCAGCAAAACTCGTTTCTTACTATGACTGTATGTTAGGATATTGACACCTCTTTGCTGATTCAAGAGCATTGCTGTGTGCATACTGTAGTATTATTATGGTAAGGTATGCTCTGTGGAGCATATCTTGGGATTGACCATGCATAATGCTCTAACCTGTATGTTGGATGTTTACGGTTCACATTTTCCCATTTTAAGTGAAAAAAGTAGCAAGAAGCTAAGTTGAAGGATGTATAATTAGAATGTGATATAAACAGGGATACACTTGGTTGTAAATCAGTGGCTATGGAACCAATTCAAGCAAGAATGGCACTTTGTCAGTGCAATATCTTCAACATTTGTAAGGAGAAAGGATGCAATGATTCGACAGCTTAAGAGCATTTATAGAGATGATTCATGGCTTACAATTCCGATTGGTTTTAGTGACCGCCACCACCGCCTCCACCGCCACCGCCACCCCATCTTCCACCCCCTCCACCTCCTCCACCTCCTCCTCCACCGCCACCACCTCCCCCGCCGCCACCGCCGCCGCCACCTCCGCTTCCACTACCTGGTCCCCAACCCCACCAACTTTGGGTACTGACCGACTTCTGAGAGCCAGTGGTCTGTGAAAACAAATGAGACACCAGCAAGTTAGAACATCAATCAGCTCGCAGCAATTGTCTTTCAAGACTTAAGATGAAAACATTGTTGGAATGACATCTATCTTTCGGCCCAAAGTTCAAGCTCGATGACTTCATCATCAATCAGGAGGCCACGTTTATTGCTCCATATTTGTATTCCAGAACTTTCCAAGAAGAGGTTCAGCTTGCATTGGAAGAATCGAAGAAGAACTCCAATGAATCCAAAGACGAAAAATTGCAAAAACTAGTGGTCTGCCCAAGATAACATATAGTTCCAAAATTAAGAACACCACATTGTAACTGCTACTCTCGGTGCATCCATTCAGAGGTAGCTAAGCTCAATGACACATTAAAACTAATAGAGAGCGAGAGAGAGAAGTGAAAACATCCCATGAACTTCCAGTACATGCAGCGACAATTTAGTTGCAAATCCAATGAAAATGGACAATCATGGGCAAGTGAGTTAATTACCTGAGCAGAAACCTCGTGCTTCTTCTCCACGAGAATCCTGCCGGCCACGGTGGGCTGAACGAAGGCTTGACACATAAGGAGCGCCACGAGAAGCGCCGCGATGCAACATCGAGAAAGCCTCAAGGAACCCATTGCAGCTAGTAGGACCTGAGCTCGCTCGCAGCAAGCTTCGTACGTACTGACTGTATGTCTAAGTTACCTGCAGGAGAACCTGCTGAGTGCTGACTGATGAACTTGAAGTTGGAAGGCCTCCTCCTTTATATGCAGCTGAAAACGTGGGTGACGGGGCTCCAACCAACCGTGTCAGCTGGATTTCGAAGCACATGGACTCACGCCGAGTGATTGAGGCACAAGGTTGACAATTGTGCACAATGTACTACGGACTCTGTAAAAGCTTTAATTTTTATGATGGCATTTTATGAAGGCAAGTGGGCAAGAGGGAATTGCGGTGCTCGCGAACAGCTTTTTTGCTCCATTTCCGCTGTAACTAGTCGTATGGGGAGCGAGTCCGTCAGAACTCCAGAGAATTATCATGCATACTCACAAGGCAAATTCAAACCTAAAGATCGGTAATTCGATCAATTTAGAATCAAATGTGCCATATGCTGCATATCCATAGGTTAAAACATTATAATAAGCTGATAGATTAGCATGAAAAATATCTTAGTTTGACAGGCATTGTAATGAATCTGCCAAAACTGCACCTAAAATCATCCAAGTATTAAGCATTTGAACTCAGTTCCCATTATAAAATTCTCTGAGTTTGAATCATTGGATCTTTAGTACAGGTAGAACCTTTCTTAGTGCACCCTCTCTTGAAACATGATATGCATAAAGAGAGTTTGTAGACAATAGGTGGCCCATGCCCATGATTCAAGATGAAATGACAAGTGGCCCTGTGATTTCCCTAAATGCATAAACCTCTCTTAGTGCATAGTCCCGATCCCATGCTATTAGGGGAGATTTGAGGGCTTTACAAGCCTGTGAGTTCCCTGCAGTAAGGAACTTAGTGAACTGCGCCACTTCAGTGTGCTGATGTGGTCAAGAGGCGGCCACGTCAGATTTTTATTTTTTATTTTATTTAAAATTTTTTTTTGCTCGACTTCTTTTGCAATTTCAGGGTGCCAAAGAAAAAAAAAAAAAAAATTGGTCTTTATGACGGCTGAGAGCAATCAGCCGTTCCCTCACTGCTGCGGGAACAACGTGGGGGATAGGCTTGAAACGAGCATCCCAAGCTCTTAAAAATCATCTAATGACTAAGGGAGGTTCTACTTGTACTAGGATATGCAAGGGAAAACAATGTTAACTTTGTGAAGTCACAATTAAACCATGTTTCAGGAAAAATACCAATTTTGTTCTAAGCGATGTCTCTTGAAAAAACAACATTCGAGAATCAAATCATTCAAATGTTGCTTCAAAGTTCTCAATCATGTTGTTCTCACATTTGTTTTCAAGTGAAGGCACTGTCCAATAATCTTAGTCAAGGTAGAAGGGGAAAGAAGTCATGGAGCTTCATGAAATTCGAGGCATTCCTTTACTTAGTACAATTATAACCTTGTTAGATACATTCATGTATATGGTGGTTATGTATAAAACATTGTATCATATGGTAGAGAATTCAATAATAAGAAATTACATTATTCTTACCTTTTCTTTGAACAATGCTATTGAAATATGTTTCAAGCAGAGTAGAATATTCATTGGAAAGGTTCCATAAAAAATCATGGAAAGCACAGTCACATTCCCAATGCAAGGTGCAAACAATGCTTTAGATGTGGCAAAATTAATAACAATGGTTTAGCGATATTTTAAGTAACATTCATTGACCTTGATTTTGAAGCCCTAAACATTTTGATGGTATCTAACCATGAATTTTTTTGCCAAAATATTTCGAATTACAAAAAAATCTTGAATGAAATTACTAGATTAAGATGAAACTCATATTGGGTTCTTGGTGTGAAAATTCCCAGAGAGTCTCATTTTTCTTGGTGTGTAATACACTAGGAACATTGGGAAAAGTAAGACTCATTGAGAAGTTTAACACTGGGAATCCAATACGTATGAATTTTTTGTGATTATGGATGAAAATTGAATTATGGACATGTGATATGTGCTAATGTTGAAATTTGGAGCATCACTATCATTTTATATCCCCATTTGGGCACTTCATAAAAAATGAAAAAAGGCCTAAGCGTTGATTGATTGGAACTTCCCTTGCTTGCATGAAAAATCTTTTCATAAGGTAGAATCTCTTCCTCTCCTTCTTTCTATAATGTTGAAAAGTCCATTTGAGGTTTGGATTTCCAACTTTGCATTGGATCAATTTGTTCTCAAAAACCCTTAGCCATATGAAGGCCGTCTAGAATGCCCTGCAATTTGCCATTGTACTAGGGCTTGAATTGTTTCTTGAGCTTGCATTGTAGATGCTATTAGATTATGTGCATCTTTGATGCCTAGAGTAAACTTGCCAATCATGACATAGACAAAATTCAAATCCTTCTCCACATAAATATAGAGACTTAATTTTCATGTTTTTAAATTTGGGGTAATTATTAAATGTCATATTAAGATTCACTTTTGAAAAACAGAATGCAAAATATTTCTTCCTACAAATTTTATTGCAATTTAAAGGCGATAAAGCTAAAATCTAGTTAAAAATTTCTTGCAACCCTTCATTGCATAATGTGCGGTCATTGGGTGATGATACAAAATTTTGTTCCCATCACAATTGAATTGGTAGTAGAATCATGTGGTTAGTGTTTGGTGAATGGCAATGGTTGTTGTGTGGTTTTTGATGTGTGTGGTAATTGGCAAGTTTACTCTATGCTGTGACATTAAAAGATCTTTGTGTGTATGTCTCTGTTGGTCAAGGTGTCCCTGCCCGGCAAGGTCACTTATGTAGTTATGTCTAAGAGTTCTTGTGTTTTATCTTTGCAATGAAATTCAGTTAATTTTTTTTTTTTACACCCAGAGTTTATTCCAAGAGCGAACCAAGAACAAACGGCGGAAAGCTGAGGGCAGAACCCCAAATTCCGTTCATTTTCATTTGTGTCAAAAAAAAAATGAAGATCTTCGTGTAAATTAAGTTACAAGCTTATCCACGTTTCACTTGCATCCCTAACTCCTATTGTGAAGACAGTAAGCAACTAATTAAGCTTGGAAATTTGTGTACCCATTGATTGAGTTAGGTGGTTTGCAGGACCTGTTTCCCTGTGCATTTCACGCTCCTTGTTTGCATATAAATAAATTAATCCATGACCCAGTTGACTTCACTGCCCTCGAAATAATGTCGCTGAATGATTTGACTTGGGTCGGTGAGAGTTTGGTCAAGGCCTTGACTTTGGAGCCATGGCCGGTGACGACGAAAAGGGACCTGAATGATCGTCATGCTTCAGTACGTCTTTATGTTTGTCAGTGCAAACTGCAAACTCCGAGCTAGTATGGATCGGTTCTGAGCAGACGTGATACTCTGCAACTTACTTTTGCGGTGGTTCGCGGTGTTGTCGATCATTCACAACTCGGTTACCCTTCTTTCAGTTGGTTGTCAGTTTAGTGCAACAATAGTCCATCTTCCCCATAATGCCGATATTTTAGAATGTCACATGTCCTACTGTCGTGTGCCGCTGTGTAATAAAATAAAAAAAAGACTTAATAATTCTCTAATTTTTTAGTTCATATAAACTTTGAAATTGAATATTTTTTTTGCCGTGAATCGGAACACCCCAAAACAAAGCACATGCATCCGCTTCTTCGCCGAGGGCTTTCCAATGGTACAGAGATTGCAACCGGGAGATGTATGGTTCTGGAGATCTCCATGTAACAAACAAACAACCTAAGTAAGCTATTGATGACATGTTTCCAATGTATGTTCGAGATGGAGTGTTAATAAATCCCATGTGATTTATCAAAAAAATGATTATTTATGTCTCCCAAAGCATCCAAATTTAAAAGTTACATCCAATAAGGTTTGTCACCTTATTTGTCATCCAACTATTTGTTCAATTTTGGTCATTATATACAAACCACATCCAAACCACATTCAAATTAATAGTTGCATTGACTTTTTTCTAATGCTTTACATTTTGATATTTGATTGGCACTACATAGAAGACTAATAGGGTGCAAATTGCATTGTGAAACAAATAGGGTAGTTCACCTAGTTCTAGTATTGAGTATTCACTACTACTTCATTCTCTCTACGCTGCTCTTTTCCAAATCCAAATCCATGACTTCTTTTGGTACCACTTGCAAAGTGCAAACTAGGGGCTTCATATCGGCTTCCTACCTAAAATCAAATTAATGTCCACCCACCCACTTTTCATTGCCAAAGAGTATATGTCACCCCAGTGGACATTTCTGGAGAATGATGCAATGAACAAAGTGGCTGACTGTAAAGCGAAGATTGGTCACCCACTGCCTCAAGATTCCCTACCGTCAAGTGGTCTGGTCTGTTCAGAAGGAACTCAAGATAGTAAATATGTCACTTTTGAACGGAGTATAATTCATCTTCGAGGGGAATCTTTACTACCAAATAAGATATCCTTGTGCATAATTTTAGTCCAAAAAGCCTGTATCTTTTTAGCTCGTAAGTTTACAAGCTCTCTGTAATTATCTCCTTGGCATACATAACTCTATACAAGATTTCTTTCAGAAGGATGGGCTTCCAAGTGATTCAAGTCTGGATTCTAGACTGTTACGTAAACCAACGATTGGGATGGTATAATTCATTGCTAATGTAGCACCCCGATGAAATGCCGAAATTATCAATCCACACGTTAAACATTGTTTAGAAAAAAGTCAATATCCTGTGAAAAGGAGAATTTGTACTAAAAGTTAGAAACATGCACTGCACAACTGAAAATCATCATAAAAGCTGCGAATCTGTTTGCAGGATGTTCACAGTACAACTGATGCAAAATTGTCAACGACGAGCCTCAATCATACCCAGATGTCAAAATCTAGCTGGCACGGCGTTGCAGCCACGCCGTCCACGTTTTCAGCTGCATATAAATGGGGAGGCCATCCAACTTCAAGTTCATCAGTCAGCAGCAACTTGAACAATCTCCTGCAGGTAGCCAGCCACATACAGTCAGTACGTACGAAGCTTGTTGCGAGCTCAGGTCCTACTAGCTGCAGCAGATGCAATGGGATCCTTCAGGCTTTCTCGATGTTGCCTCGCGGCCCTTCTCGTGGCGCTTCTCATGTGCCAAGTCTTCGTTCGGCCCACTGTGGCCGGCAGGATTCTTGTGGAGAAGAAGCACGTGGTTACTGCTCAGGTGCCTTACTTGCCCATGATTGTCCATTTTTCATTGGATTTGCAACTAAATTGTCGCTGTATGCACTGGAAGTTCATGGGATGTTTTCACTTCTCTCGATCTCGATCTCTATTAGTTTTAACTGTGTGTGTTTGAGCTTAGCTACCTCTGAATTAATGGATGCACCGAGAGTAGCAGTTACAATGTGGTGTACTTGTGGAGCTGAATATCTTGGGCAGACCAATCGTTTTTGCAATTTTTCGTCTTTCGACTTGGAGTCCTTTTTCTTCGAATGCAAGCTGAACCTCTTCTTGGAACTGGAAAAGAACATGGAGCACTAATCGTGGCCTGTTGATTGATGATGAAGTCATTGAGCTTGTATTTTGGGTCGAATGATAGATGTCATTCCAAAATCGTTTTCATCATTTGTAAGACAATTAATTGATGCTAGCTGATTGATGTTCTCACTAGCTGGTGTCCCATCTGTTTTCACAGACCACTGGCTCTCAGAAGTTGGTGAGCACCCAAAGTTGGGGAGCCCGTTGGGGAGGTTGGGGATCCGGTAATGGGCGCGGACGTGGAAGTGGCGGTGGAGGTGGTGGTGGCGGTGGAGGAGGAGGTGGCGGCGGTGGCGGCGGGGGAGGTGGCGGAAGTTCAGGTGGAGGTGGCGGCGGAGGTGGCGGAAATTCTGGTGGAGGTGGAGGGGGAGGTGGCGGAAGTTCTGGAGGAGGTGGCGGCGGAGGTGGCGGAAGTTCTGGTGGAGGCGGTGGAGGTGGAGGTGGAGGCGGTGGCGGCGGTGGAGGGGGAGGTGGTGGAAGCCGCAGTGGAGGAGGAGGAGGAGGTGGAGGCGGCGGTCGCTAAAATCAATCGGAATTGTAAGCATATAATCACCCCAGCTTACAACAATACCATGTCATTCTTTTCTCCTGGAAGCAATTCGCCTTTTCTATTTGCAAATACTAAGATATTGCATTGACAGAATTGTACTATAATGGCTTGGTTCTATATACACTCATATGCAAACATTTGCGTCTTGAAAGAATAATTATGATGCTGACATCATACTCTTTTGAAATATCACTCAACCTAAGTTGTCAGTCTTACTGTATTACGGAGTACATAATAAGTGGGACAATTTTCTTCGCGCCACTGTCCTTGAAGCTGCGAAGGCAACATGCATAGACATATTCTCAGCTTGAATAGAATTATTGCCGATACTTATATGACACACATTGTTGTTGCAGTGGCGAGATTGAGCAAGATGAAAAAATGTTTTATTAACAAAGTCTCTGCGCTCGAATTAATTTATCACCCAAACTCAGTAGAAGCGTTGGACACAGTACTGTTCGTGGACAATAAGGACATGGAATGAGTGCTTTGGAAACAGAACTGGCTTGACTTGTACAAGACTTGGTGTTTGTTCTCAGTAGTGAAGGTGTATCAATAGGTTCAAAAACTACTCGAGAATAGTGTGAAAAAGTAGACAAAGAGTAGGAGCAAGGTGATTGCAGGACACTGCACGCCAGCTGTGTCTCATGGAATTGGTGTGTGAATGGCAGTCACGTGCAGATTGCCAAGGAAATAAAGTTGAGAATCCATGTGTTCTATGATAATTTCTTCAGTACATTATTGCAGAGTTCATTGCAAGCATGTCGTATCTTCTGAGCTTCAAAATGGGTTTGCAACTAAGGTCACAGTACCTAAGGTGGCGCGCCCCCCCGGCCAAAACGCCACTTTTTGCTACTGTGCCTCGGTTACTATTATTAGACTGGTCAAATTTTCATATTTCATGTTGGCAAGTGAAAGAAGGTTCCAATGTCCCAAACAACGTGGCATTTGGATACTGTATGCAAAAGTTATGAAGGGTCAAAGGTTTTGGTACATATTGTTTTTGAAGATGTACTCAAAGTGATGATGGTGGTTCAGGTCAATTTTTCATTTGGGGGGACTCACCTCAATGTTAGATCTTGTTGATAATTTGAAGGTCATTCTAGTTCTCTCTACATGCATTTTTTTGGAAAACACATAAATAAACTATTAATTTTTAAATTGTTGAAAATAGGTGTGTTGAAAATCACCCCTAGGCTCTCATGTTTAGAGGACTTACAATCTAACCAAGAATCTAGATGAGATGGTTTCACAATTAGTTCACAATTAGGTAGGATTACCTTGAGTAATATAAAGATGTTGTGTAGGAATTTGGAAATGTTCCAACTGCTTCATCAAAGTATAGACATCCTTTGACTTACTTGACTGGTAATAGAGGAACCCATTCTACACATTAGCCCATTAGATGGTCATGCATCCAAACTAAAACCACCATTCTTGAATAAACGAGATCTATATCAAAATGGGGGAAAATACATGCTCAGTCTGAAACAACAATAATGAAATGACTTCATGATCACAATAGAAACTCTCGCCTTCTTGGTTTAAATCCCTCAAATTCAGAAAGTGTTAATATGGTGGTGTCGGAAAATATTGTAAACATTTTAGGCGAGAAAGGTGGTCATTATGGATACAATTTATGATGGTTTTAGAGGGAACTAGTGACTTTGGGGGGCAAAAGTCTTCAAACATTCATACATATTCATGCTTCATCAGAAAAACATAATTCCGATTGCTACTACCTTCTCACATTTGTTTACATGTGATTGAAAAACGACAAAAAAAAATCAACCAGATCATACGGGGAAGGCAACTATTTTGCCGTAATGGAGTCATCTGCCTTCTTTGCTTCTGCAGTCACAGCTGTTGGAATCATTATCTTCTCAGGAATTTTGTAGAATGTATTGGCCACATTTCAGACTCAAGAGGACTTACTCAGCTTACGACAAATTAAGTAAAATTCTTGCTAGTTTTGCAAGCTCTAACTTAGTACTGCAGGAATAAACCAAATGAAATAATGATAACTTCACTTTATGCAGATAATATAATGTTCAATACATGAACTCATGAGTTTCGATTTCAAAGGTGTATTGAAGGATGAAGGAATGCCAGCGATACGTGAGAACACAGAAAACACAGGAAAGTGAATTGATGACATAACTACAAGATGCTCTATTCAGTGGTCTACAGAAATGGAACAATACCATTTACTGAGATACTGAAGCACAAGGTAATGATAAGAATTTTAAACAGAAATCAGGCTTGGGAATTGGAGCATGCTTCCTTCTACCTGGTCGGCTCCAATTTGTCGTACTCATCATTAAGGGGTAGTAAAATCGCTCCTTTTTCTCCAACTGTACGCACAACTTGACGCATGTTAGTAAAGAGTTTTACTCCGACTCATTTGCTGCAATGGAATATGCTAGCAGTGTTCCAAAACAAAATTACAAAAGACTGCAACGCATGACTGCAAATGCATTCTTACCAAGAGGAGAAATTGGTAAAAATCATTTTGTAGAGCCTCCACAAACATATTTCATAAAAATAGCTATCTTCAGCAAACAGTTGTAGCCCCCTGTAACTTTGTTCTGGAATATAAGAAAAGAAAAATTTCAGGGTACTTGAAACTGTTACAAGAAAGGGTCAAAAATGTTACTGTGTAAGGCCATGGTGCTCTCATGCCTGGAAGACATTAGTAAATAATCAGTGGCCTTGCAAATATACACAGATGAGTAAATCGTTCCAAAATTCCACATACCTTACGAATCATTTTGAATGAGGCGTCCTTTTCCAGCGCCAAGCATCCCGCAGATTCACAGAGCCTCTATCAAGGCCCACGCAACTTCAACTCACGTCGTAAAAACGTCTGCACCCTCTCTGAAACCTCCAAAGCCATAGCCTTGCTACCCGTGATGCCGAACAAGATTTCCTCCGCATATCTGACATACCTAACCCTGGCATATGGTTTTGCCATGGCCTCCGTTTCCTCGTCAAGTTGAACACTTGACCTCATCTTCCGCTTGTTAGAGCCAGTATTCAACTCGGCTTGGATGCGAGTCACCTCCATATCCAGCTGGTGGTAGTAGATATTACACAACAGGGCACTCAACTGACTTCCACGGTCGCCCAAGTTGATCACATTGGTCTTGAACATTTGTTGAATCAGACACAAAAACTCTTCGTCCTTCACCCTCACTGACAAAATATACAACAGATTCTCATGATGCAGCTTCTCAAACGCAATTGGCGACTTATAATGAATAAACCAGGTCGTTCCCTTCCAAGTTCTCTTGACCAATTTCAAGGCCATGTGGCAGGACCTGGCCAATTTGTAGAACACAGGCTCATACATCCTCTCCAACTCCGCCCTCACAGCCTCGGCAACCACCTGGTCCCTGGGATTCACAACTACAATTGTTCTCCGAACTTCATCCTTCCCAGGCTTTCGAACATAGATTTGCGAAACAGGCGAAAATTGATACGTGCCTGTTCGTAATTTCTGTGCTATGTGATCAAAGAAACTCATGTTGAGGTCGTTCCAGTCTTCACTACTCTTGCCACTCAGTAATTGAAGCTTCGACTTGATTCGGTCATAAGCAGCAGAAAGAGTCTCCGGATCCGCTACTCGCTCCATCACATTCTCAAATGAGTGATTCAAATCGACCAAGTCAGATTCTGTTCGCTCATCATCTGAGCTTGCCGCATGCAAATTGCTCAATGCTATCTCAGTGTCGGAAAAGATCCTATTTGAGGAAAGTTTTGCTGGCCGGGACCCAGCAATCTGTACTTTGAGCTCTTTACAAGCCTCATCAATGGAGAGCATGAGATTCTCATAGGCTGTCTTCACAGAGACGGGGAGATACTCCCAGCCGAGTCTACCGAAGTGATCCTCCTCTTGTTCAAGAAGCTTCTTTAGATCGTCACTGGTCATCAGAGGGTGCTGGTCTGTTAAAGTCAATGCAGACTTTGTGCCGAGTTCCGAGGCTTTGTCAAATATCGCTTGCTTCGCCTTTGAGCCTGAGTACATCAACCACATGAGGAGATGAATAAGGTTAGAAAACCATTTGTGTGGGATCCTTTTGAAAAGTGGCCAAATTACAATGTAAGTGTCATCCAAACATGCGAAATGACATATTTCTAGAATCCATTTCAAGCAAAGATGCTTCCATGAGATACATCATAGATGCAATTGATGCATAGTTTAAGCTTGAATATATTGACCACATAAGTACATGAATATGATAGGGAACCCATTTGTGTGGAGATTCCTCAAGAAACCACCCAGTCACAAAGCGAGAATCATCCAAACACGAGACTTGTAAGAAATTACATACGCCTAAATTCTATCACAGGGAAAGTTGCTTCCATGCGATACAAATACTCACGGTTCACGGGTAGTTGTGATTGAAACCTTACTCCTAGTAACTTTCAACAATTCATATCCTATGCATACGATATCCAAATTATACATATTTTGGAGGGTTAAAATTCTCTCAAAACGGGGACAAGAGACACAGGACAAAATTGATGAAAACCACTCAGAACAGCTTAAAGCCAAGCCAACGTGTCCCCACATTACAAGATGCCGGTCAAACCATAAGCGAGAAATGGTGAGGATATAGATTCGATTGGGACCCTACTATTTCCCAACTTCAACAATTCATATCTTATGCATATGATATCCAAATAGCACATACTTTGATGCACTGGAACCCTCTCAAAAATGGGCCAACTCTCCAAAGTACAAAGATTAAGTCTTACTGACGGAAAACACTCAAAATAGCTGAAACTTACGCGAATACGTTCCCTCCCAGCCAAACCTAAGGGGTAGAGAGAGAGAGAGATGCGAAGAACCTGATCTGAGGGTATTGAGGGTCTTGCGATAAGCTCTCGTGAAAGCATTGAAAGCCAAGCGCTCCACTTCCTTCGCCCACGACTCCTGTCGCTGCTTTTGCAACTGAAGCAGTCGGTGGATCACGCGGCGACGCTTCTCCAGCGCCTTGTCGTACTGGCGCTTCCGCTTGGCGTCGTCCACGAAGCCGATGAAAACGCCCAGGAACTTCACCTTGGCGGACGTCGCATGAGTCAAGGCCCCTTGGGATGAAAATTTTGGGTTTGCATTTGGAAGTTCATTGGAAGGGAAGGCTGTGTTTGGAAGAAGAGTACTCATGGAACGGAAAGAGTCCCATTGCCATCGCCCTTGATTAAGAGATTTGAGACTGTAGATCCAACTGCGGAGGGACATGTCCGCGAACATGCACACAACTTGACCTGATCGAAATCACCACATTTCTTTCAATCACTAATGGGCATCTAAATGTGCTCGCACTGTGCGTGCTGCCTAAACCCTAAACCCTAATTACGATCAATTGCTGATGGCCATCTGTGCAACCCTGTGCACTACACGGCCTAATCACATTTCCTTCCTTCAACTGCTAATGTGCACCCAAAGACTTCCGTAGCCAATCTCGCTCTGCTTGCTGCGCCAAACCCTAAACAAAAACGGACTACAAGCACCTATCGACTGCAGGAAAAATCAACTCAGAATGAGATGATGATCAATTGCTGATGGCCATCTCCAAAACCAGTCACGCAACATGACCTAATCGGATCAACAAATTTCTTTCAGTCGCTAATGGGCACCAAAATGTGCTTCCGGAGCTTTTCCCACTCGTGCTTGCTGCTAAACCCTAATCCAAAACGGGAATTTGTGCTCCGTTAGACTGCAGGAAAAATCAACTCAAAAGAGGATTAGGGACACTTGCTGATGGCCATCCCCACAACCAGCCACACAATATGACCTAATTGGAATCACCACATTTCCTTCAAGGAATTCAACCGCAAAATTTGCAAATGAAAACATTGTTGCAGTTGCTACCCCACTTGTTTTCACTAAACCCTTAACCCTAATGAAAAAAAGAACCTAACGCTCCGATTGAAAAATACTCTCAAATGTCTGATTCCGATCAATTGTGAATGGCTATCCCTACTACTACCCAGCCAACATGACCTAATCCGAAATCACTACATTGTTTCCTTCGAGAAATTCAACCGCAAAAGCCCATTCAAAATCTTACTTACACTAAACCCAACACCCTAACCCAAAAACGAATTTCAAGTTTCCATCAACACACACATAGATCTCAGAAACTGGGACTCTCATAAATTTGAGCAAACCCATAGACCTGAGTTGCGCATACGAGCTTGAGCCCGTTGGATCTTGCGGAAGACCACAATGACCATGAAAATTGCATAACAGATGCTTTTTCAATCTCCGGAAGGCCGATTTTTTTGAGGGGCAGGAATACTGCCCGTCCAAAACCTTTGGAACTGGATAGCCTCCTCAAGTCCTCATGCGGCTCTCGACCTCCGAATTCCTTGTTGCCACCAACTAAGTTAACTTAAATTTTCTTGTGATTTGCAATTACTCGTCGTTTTGCAGGTTCATCATCTCCATCCCTGAGTATTGGTATCCCTTAGCATTGGTATCCCCGCTCTGATGCGCCGCTCTATGAGGGCGCTGCCAGCTTGTGGAGCTATGGCGTCCACTTCCAGCACTCGCAGCATTTGCGCTAGCAATTCCTCACATGTGGTAATAAATTCAATCCCCAATTCCCAGTTCTTTCACGAAAACTTTGATTTACACTCTGTTGCGAAACAAATTGAATTGTGGGTTTCTGCCAATTTCTTCACAGTGCGCGAGCTCAGCTGCGATCACCTCATCTGGCGGCAGCATCAGCTACCGAAGAGCCTCGTTTCTGCCAACGTCGCAGAGATCTGTCAATGCTCTGAGATCTGCATATGGATTCCACAACATTCTGCGTACCCCTAGAATCGCCAGCAGTTGCAATTCCAGGTTCCTCAATGTCAGAGGCGACGCTACTCTGGCTGGGAAGGAAACCCTATTGGCAACCGAGGCTGAAACTGAGGTACAGTTTCGAATATTGTTTTGGAAGAATTTCGGAGAGATTTTCAATAGAAAAATTTAGTGAGAGAGAGGAATTACTCTGTTCTCTTTTTTGAGTTTGGTGTAGTGTGTGCGTTGTCTCGCCTCAATGCCCACAGAATTGTGAAATTGAGAGTGATAAGGACGCAAGAACTACTATCGAAATTCAAATGAACTTGTTCAGGTTTTTCTTGGTTACTTAAATTTTGGTGCCTCTGAAGAAAATAGGAGGTTTCAGATTATGTGAAATGAGATGCATAGGCTTTCAATTCTGAATAGGGTTATCCACAGAGCAGTCTGGGGTCGACACTACATTAATATGAAATTTTCAATATCAACTTGTTTCTCATCTCCCCATTTCGGTATATAGCACCGTATTGAATAGTTTGTTGCCCTATTTGAGCAACTATTGGCTAGTTCTCTTGTTTACCACTGTATTGCATCATTAGCGCTAGATGAGGTCTTCAATGAATTTCTGCTGGTGAATGTTGAGATTGGCCGCGCATGAGGTCATCCATTGCTCAAGGTCTGAAACCAATATCGATGACATTCAGATAAATGTGTGTTTTAGGTTTAGTTTTAGTTGCGACTTGAATTCCTCTTGTGAATCGCTATGTCTGTATTACATGATAATCAATCGCCATTTGGGATTTTCAAAGTTTCTCTGCTGGGATTTGCCACTCATGAGTCATCCGGATTCTCTTCATCTTCGTTTCTTCAAGTTCTGATGCCCACTATTGAAGAGATTCCGTTAAATATGTGATTTTGATGTTAGTTTAGGTATGACCTCAATTGATTGGAGAATTGGATGCTTGTGCAGCTGGAGCAAGAGAAGAGCCATGAAACTCCCCAGAAAATTAGAGGCTATCCTTTTCCAGAGATAGAGGCACGATGGCAGCAATATTGGGAAGAGAATCAGACTTTTCGGACTCCGGATGTGGTGGACACCTCCAAGCCCAAATATTATGTCCTGGATATGTTTCCCTATCCCAGGTTGGTTTAATTTCCGACCTTGAGATTAACAAGATTGAATGAATGCAATCCTGAGTTTTGGAAATTTGTAATAGGATTCAAAATCTTGTCTCTCTGACTTTTTTTCGTGATATCAGTTCATAATATTCTAGAGAACCTTTGTTGAGCGAGCATTTTGAATGAGCATGAAGAGGAAATCGTTGTCACCTAAATTTCTGAATTCTAAAAGCCGCGTGACATATTTCCAACGGTTGAGAGTATTAATAAATCCTATGTGGCAACTTAAAAGAATAGTTATTCGTCAGCGAATCTGACAGTAACTCAAGAATGTTATGAGTTTCAAGTGCAAGTTTTTGACAGGAATGTATACCCTTCAGTGGTGCAGGATTACATGTTGGCCACCCTGAAGGCTACACGGCTACTGATATTATGGCTCGCTACAAGCGGATGCGAGGCTTCAATGTGTTGCATCCCATGGGCTGGGATGCCTTCGGGTTACCGGCTGAACAGTACGCCATTGAGGTTTCTTCATATCCTGGAATGATATATTTGGTCGTTATTTTTACCTTGCACTTAGGTTCAGAGCCCCCCTTACAGATTTTCTTAAAAACGTAGCCGTGGTGTAATTGATAGGGTTTAGGTTGGAAATTGCCTTGAATTACGTTACAATTTGAAGGGTTTGACTCGATTAGAATTTCTAAACACGTTGAGGGGTTCCTACTTGTGGTTGTAGTGCTTGAAATTGTTACTTTGCCACTGAGAAGCTCTATTCTCAGAGCTTGTTTCATACTTACTTAAATGTTTGGTAATCCTGTGTAATCTTTACTTGATAAGGGCATAAGTGGCACTGGTAGAAACTGCTCCAACAGATATTTTAGAAAGCTTTGCCTCGTGAAATGCTGCAGATTGCAATGCAGCTAAAATTTTTTAGAACACCTTTGGGTAGTGGGGTTTCTACTAGTTCGCTTCATTTTTTTTTGAAGAAGCATGATACTTTGTTGTAAGGTAAGAGGCGGAAAATATTCAAAATGTAGTTCATAGAATCATTACACAATGACCTCTGTTTATTACGGTACTCCATGGAACTAATTCTGTGATTTTTCGCTTGCAGACCGGAACGCATCCACGAGTCACAACGTTGAAAAATATTGATCGGTTTCGTTCACAGGTTTGGTTTCTTGGACATCTGTTTCCAAAGTCTGTTTTCGACATGCTCAGATTGACTGGGCCATTCGGTATTTGTTTTTTGCACCTCTTGACTTTTCTTGACTTCACATGCAGCTCAAATCACTTGGGTTTTCATACGATTGGCAACGAGAAATCTCCACGACTGAGCCGGACTACTATAAGTGGACTCAATGGATTTTTTTGCAGCTATTTAAAAGGGGCTTGGCTTATGAGGTAAATTCCAACACATCGCCTTGGCAAGCACTCTGTGGTTTCAAACTAAGTTGTAATGTAGAGGATGCTATTTGCGTCACTTCAAGATTTTCATCATTGAGGTAGGATTATTATTTTTTGGAGATCGCTGTAGAGCTATGAGAAGACCTTTTGGTACAACAGCGAAGTCTGTTGAGATCAAATTTTCATTGCTATGTATCAATATCAAGTGGTAGTTTATAGACCAGTGTAGCAATTGTAGGCAACCCCGTTTCCATTCAAAAATCAGTGGCCATAGACATTTAGCCAAGTTGACACCACTTGCTAATAATCTTAACCAAGTGTTCAAATAGATGAGGCGCCGTTGGTAACAGAGGGTATAGGAAACAGAATCATGCCCCTCACAATTTTAGTATTTTCTACCTCAACTTTTGAACCCTAAACCTAGGGTCCATTCTAACCATGAATGCCGTTGAGAGTGCACATCGTCCAACAGTTCAAAATGTTTGACCCTGGATTATTTGGGCCAGGCAGAGGTGGCAGTCAATTGGTGCCCTGCACTTGGAACAGTTCTGTCCAATGAGGAAGTGATTGATGGCCTCAGCGAGCGTGGGAGTCACCCAGTCATTCGCAAGGTTCGTAACACTTTTGCTTAGGCTATAATGGGACTTTCTTTTGTCCAAATTTATTTATGTATTGACCAACATGCGTAATTCCTTTTCACTAGTATAAAAGTTGGCTTCATTTGAATTATATTTTTCAATGTAGTTGATTGAATTGGTCGTTTTACAATCATGAATCTTTGGTCCCTTGGTCCTTTAGGGGTTAAGTGACAGAGTCGGCAGAATTATGCATGGGTGGAAGATCATTCCTGGGGCGGAATGCAAGACCATCTTGCCGTCCCCTTGAAGTCAGGGTCACTTTTGTCAGACATGGGGAACAGAACTTTGTCACTTTTACGTAAGTTAGGAGGTCCATAAATCGTGCAGGTTCTAATAGCGTCCTCTCACACAGAGGTACATATTGGAGTTTTGAATGTACCAAAGGTGAATTCAATGCTTTTAGAGCCCTATGCCATTTCACCTTAAAAAATTCCTAACTAATTCCACAAAGGACCGAAAAGTATGAAACGACTTGGGTTAGATGCTGGTTCTATATTTCAAGGAAAATTTATAGAAAAATATTTCAACGAGTTTAGCCTCCCAAAAAATGCGATCAGCTGGTAAATGATCGCTTTATGGACCTCCTACCTTACTGTGTTGATAGAGGAGACTCATGCGGTAGCTTTAGATTCTAATCCCAGTTAATACTAACCTTTGACTATTATTTACTCTCAGCCAATGCGACAATGGATGCTGAGAATCACGCATTACGCTGACCGTTTAGTGGAAGATCTAGACGACTTGGATTGGCCAGACAGCATCAAAGACATGCAGCGCAACTGGATTGGCCGCTCTGAAGGTGCTGAACTGGGTTTTCCCATCTTGGACCATAGCGGAGCAGTGCAGGATGGCCTCAGCGTGCGAGTTTACACTACCAGACCTGACACTCTGTGCGGGGCGACGTAAGTGTTAAAATGCCTTGAACTTGATTGATACAGTATCTCCGTTAGTTCGCTACTTTGCAGCAAGTGGTTTATTAGCAAAGATCGAAAATGTTGACATGTTTCAAGATGCTCACTGTGGTATCGTGTGATGACTTAGGAGGGTTTATGGAATAATGCAATATTGTTGACAATTGGAATGATGACGGTCATTTTTGCACAGATATCTTGTTGTGGGGCCTGAGCATCCCCTGCTGGAGCAGCTAACTGCGGAGGATCAAAAACATGCTGTAAGTGTGTCTCTCGCTTATCTTTTAAATTGAGGCCATCCTTGAGGGTCAGAATTTTCGATGACATTGTGATATTCGTCTCTTTGAACTAGACCTTCGTTAACCCCCGAAGGACCAGAAGGCCCAAATTGGACTTCAAATTTTTCTAGCAGTTTTGAGTAAATCATGAGGGGACTTGTTGTGGTCCGATTTTATTTAATTTTTGACCAACGCATGCAAATGTTATACACTGATTCTGGTGATACGAAATTTGATCCCATCTGATTTATACTTTCCACAATATGATCGATCAAGATTGGTCATTTTCAAACCAGGAACCCTTGGTCCTTCAGGGGTTAATTACTTGCGTCTTAGTCTTCAAAGACATCAGCTCTCGTCTCTCAATCGCTTGTTGGGCAGTCTCTCAAGTATCTTACTGTGGTAGTAGACTCGTAGTTCCTTTTTCTTCTAAATTTGAGCGTAGGGCCTGAACTATATTCAGACACTGAATTATTACTGTCCCTGATGTATATCTTGCAGGTAGCTGAATACGTGGAAGCATCCCTCAGGAAGAGTGACTTGGAGAGAACAGAGCTTCAGAAAGTTAAAACTGGTGTTTTTACTGGTACTTACGCCAAGAATCCAGCGACGGCAGAAGCCATTCCAGTTTGGGTAGCCGACTATGTATTAGGCGGGTAGGTTTCCTTCGCAATGAGGCTGCTTTTCTTCATTTATTTCCAGAATTGAACCTTAAGCTTTCCTTTGTAGAATTGAATTCTTAACCAAGTTGAACTAATTCGATGGCCAAGATACTTTTAGTGAAAAAAATTCTACTGTGGGAACTTATGTATTCTCATCTCGAAATTGGCCCCTGAGAATTTGGATCGTGTTGCAGCTATGGCACAGGAGCGATTATGGCCGTGCCTGCCCATGATGCTAGAGATTTTGAGTTTGCCAAAGCTTTCGATCTTCCCATGCGTCTTGTTGTGTCTCCTAATGATGGCAAGGAGTGGGATCAGGAGAAAGCTTATTCTGGAGATGGAACACTTGTTAACTCCTCTTATGAAATTGATATCAACGGACTCTCGACAAGCGAAGGAGCAGCGAAAGTAATCCAGTGGCTTGAGCAAAGTGGCTCTGGGACGAAGCAGGTGAGAGGATTGCCAGGGCTAGTTTATGTGATTACAGACTGCTATTACGGATCTTTTTCCTCAATAAATCTCTTGCCCAAGCTAAAAACAGAAAGTCCACTTTGCAAGCTAATAGTATGGTGGCTTTCTAGACATTGATTTCAATCAGTTGAAAATGTAGGGTATGATTTCTTCTCTCTATTGGTGCTTTTTGTTACCTTGAAGCTTCCTAAATAATTCATTTCAACTTCTATAGATGTTGAAGTGGCCAATTTCGGCCGTTTGGGCACACAGCGGATTATTTGATCTGTGCAACGAAACTCACTATTTGACATGCAAACCTCCACACTTTACAGGTTAACTACAAGCTACGGGATTGGCTATTTGCGAGACAACGATACTGGGGAGAACCCTTCCCATTGCTTTTACTCGAGAATGGTGAAATTAAGGCAGTGCCAGAGAGCGACTTGCCAGTAGCTTTGCCAGAGATCGACGAATATACACCAACCGGAACCGGCGAACCACCTCTTGCTAAGGCCACGTCTTGGGTAATACCCTGGTTTGGATTTTTCGTCAGAGTGGTTTGTGTAACTTTTTGTCTCTTAGAAAGCTTCTGTAAGGAAAATTTATTGGCAGAAAGCTAAATTTTATTCTGTTTTGGGCCCTTGAGCGATTTTTCGTTAGTATTGATGGAGGTTTCTTTGATTCGTTGTTTTTGGTGTGGAGCTGAAGCTGAACATTGTGGCGGATGGTTGACAGGTGAACACCGTCGATCCGGAGTCAGGAAAACCAGCTCTTCGTGAAACAAACACTATGCCGCAGTGGGCTGGCTCTTGCTGGTAATCTCTGCTCTTCTGGGCTTTCTATGCACTGCTACTAGATGCACGATAGTTACACAATAACAGAAATTTTCGTTTCTTAGACCCTGCCCTCACCAACCAAGTAGCGCCAATTAGCTAACTGGAATTAGTCACCAAATTCTCACACTACCCAAGTTGTGTCAGCTAGCAAGTTAGAGTCGACTCCTGCTAACTAACCTGCATTGAATTCACATTCGTCTTTACTAGTCGAAATTCCTCGATTCACTTGGACGAGTAAGCCAACTGTGCCTATAATTGGTTTGAAGTTCTAATTCCGCCTGCACCAAGTAGCAACCGTGAGCTAAATTCTAAGCTAACTCCCCGTAAGTTACCTTGCAAGTGCGGACACAATATGTTAGTTAACTTCCAACTTGCTAATGGACCTTAGTACCCCAGTTCGCTAATGGGGGCTAGTTGGCTGGTGCGGACAGGGTCATATGTTACTGTTTTCATGCAATGTGAGGCCAAGGATGTGTGTCATGCCATGAAATATAATGTGAGCTTCCTCTTGTGGGCAGGTACTATTTGAGATTCATGGATCCGAGAAACGCCAACGCACTGGTTGATCCAGAGAAGGAGAGGTACGAATCTCATCCTTTTGGATATAGTGACTAAGACGGATCTGTCGCATAGTTTAACTTCATGTGGACAATAATCTTTTCTCAGGCTTCTTTGTCCTTGAACTGTTTTTAACATTTGAACCAACATTTCATTTCAGATATTGGGGCCCAGTAGACTTATATGTAGGAGGCGCTGAACACTCAGTTCTGCATCTACTATATGCACGGTTTTGGCACAAGGTTCTTTATGATATCGGTGCGGTATCTTCTAAAGAGCCGTTTCAGTGTCTGGTGAATCAGGGCATGATTCTTGGCGAGGTATCTGCAATACTTTGTTTTCACATCCATCGTGTTGCATCTATCATTGGTTTTCAGGACTGCTAGAGTCAAGCAATTGGTGCTCTGATACAAAGGCCTCCTTCATTAATACGACATACGTTTGAGGATTGTTTGATTCGCACAAGCAAACGGGGATTTAAACTCAGACTCACTGATCATAACGCACCATATTTGTGGCAGGTGGAGTACACAGTTTTTAAGGACACAAGAGATGGAAGTTATGTCTCTGCTGACGCGGTGGACGGAAGTGATTATTACAAGGATGAGAGGATACCAGAAAATCTTGTAAGTGAATCTCTCTTTTCATTTTTTCTTTCCGGAATACAGATTAGTTAGAATGTCATCTTCAGAAAGTATCAATCTTTCGATCTCCACATTGCTGCCAAGTAGGGCGAGCTAGTGAGCTCTTGCTGTTATTGACCTTCCAGTTTAGCTTGTCTCCTTAGTTCTGCACGTAGTCTGCAGTGAAATCTTCTCTCAGTTTATTTGGCTATAGCCTGTCGGGTGTGATTTTCTTTTTATTGTTCTCGTAAATCTTAGAACTCTTAGCATTTGCTTGTCCTCGGGAACATAATTAATGAGGCACTGATTCTTAATCATGAATGAACCTGAGATTTGTATGCAGAGAATCATGAGCCTTTCTAATTTATATATTTCGTATGGCAATTAAACCAGGTTGTGAAGAAAGGAGAGTCTTACGTGCTCAAGGATGATTCAAATATACGGGTGAGCTCAAGGGCTCACAAAATGAGTAAGAGTCGTGGGAATGTGATCAATCCTGACGACATTGTAACAGAGTATGGCGCTGATTCACTGCGACTCTATGAGATGTTCATGGGTCCGTTGAGGTATTTCTTACAGCCCTCTGAAAATTAATTTCATGATTAGCTTTCAATCTAGTGCTCTACCGCCTCTTAGTATGTGCGATTGTTTGGAAGATTGCGCTCTTTTCAATAACTGCAGCTCGTCCAGTTTCCAGGTTGTGAACGTTATAAAGTTGAATGTGACTTCAGTGGAATCTTCATAATAGTTGAGAGGAATCAAAAGTTAACCATTAGACAAGAATTAATAAAAAATTAAATAAAATTGCGATTATTAATTAAAACTGTCAGCGCCTTACATCTACAATCTCCATTTTCACCCAGTCTTCTATGTATAATGTCCAAATACAATTTACTCTAAAGATTCATGGTTTTTACTTTTATCCATACACAATCACACTAACCGGGTACGAAAAATCTAACCACTATCTCCTTTGTATGTTTTGCAAGAGTAGCAAAGCGAAAACTATCATAGATGTTATAATGTTTAATATGGTGACTTTATGGAGTCTAAACTGTGTTAGAAGTGAGTCTGCCTTCAGAACCACCTTAACCTCATCTTGTCCTCTACCTCATTCATCAGAGATGTAAAAATATGGAGCACAAATGGCGTAGAAGGAGTGCATAGATTTCTTGGACGCTCGTGGAGGCTTGTGGTTGGCTTGCCTCTCACTGGTGGAACTTACCCAGAAGGCAGTATTGCAACTGATGGTGAACCCACTAGAGAGCAGCTTCGGACTCTTCACCAGTGTATCAATAAGGTCAGATTTCGTAGCCCTGTTGTTATTTTGCAAAATTACTCTCTAAAAGTTTTCACACGTTACGTGTCTGACTTCTTTGAAACTATGGATGAATCTCATAGGTAACGGACGAGATTGACAACATGCGATTCAACACTGCAATATCCGCAATGATGGAGTTCATCAATGCTGCAAACAAGGTACGAGAAGCTTATCATTTAGAGAAATTTGAGATGTTTCAAAAGGGTTGGAATCCGTGAAAGCTAGACAACAGTTCTCCACTATTGATATGGTAATGTAGGTTTACGAGGATACTAATTGAAAGTCTGTAACTGGTTGCGCTGGCAGTGGAGTGACCGACCGAAGAAAGTCTTGGAGACCTTTGTGCTTTTGCTCTCGCCGTTGGCCCCACACATTGCGGAAGATTTATGGTGCAGATTGGGTCACTCTGAAAGTCTAGCATACGAAGCGTGGCCTGAGGTGAATATCATGCCGCTTGGCTCCAAATTCTTGAATATGCTGGAACCTTCGAAGGGCAGCTTGTTCTCAATCACTTTTCCAATTATAATGTTCCTAGCTACTATACATAATGTTCATTAGCTAAAGCCTGTCAAACTTTGAATGGGAGCCATATTAGATTCTTGGGAGTGATATGTTTGTAATAAGGAGATATTGGAGGGAAGAAGAATCATGGACCAACTTTCAGAGGTGACTTTCTGATGGAATGCTACAGAATTTTATGAGAATGATAATTAGTGCCTGTGTAGTTGAATCACCGTATCTTTAGAAACCTTTGTTCCAAAAGAAGGAAGAGGTACTTAATTGAGACAGACCTATATGCAACTCCCTCAAATTGTGCACAAGTTCATATTGAACCTGAGAATGTATACCACCTTTACCATAAGAACACGGTTTGGTTTATGTCATCTATCTAAAGAACCTTGAACCCCTCGTAGCTTTTGCGTAATTATCCAAATAACGCATTCTTTGGTGCATTAGAATCAAATACACATGTGACTTTTCTGATAACGATAACTATGCTCAATGCTTAAAGAGTTGCGTTTCGATGTTACTCCCTTGCAATGACACCAAGCTGGTATTACTGAGACGAAATAATCAGCTTGACACTTGATTCTTACTATTGCAGGCAAACCCCGAGTACTTGAAGGAGGATAGCATCACCCTTCCCGTACAATTCAATGGCAAGACGAGGGGTACGATTCAGGTTGCAGTGGGAACGGACCAGGCGGCGGCCTTTGCAGCTGTGACTGAGGATGCGAACTTTGCGAAGTTCCTGCAAGGGAAAGACATCAAGAAAACCATCTACGTCCCTGGTAGGATACTGAATCTGATAATAAAATGAGACTGCAGTTTTGAAGCACCAATTTAGAACATAGACTTGGCTGGTTTGTAGGTTAGTTGCAGATTGCAGCAGAGATTCTTTTCGGTGTCTTGTGGTAAGGCATCTGCGGTGTTGATGAATGTTCAATTTACAACACCTTCAAAACAAATTATTTGATGTGACACAGGGAGACTTCTTTAATTTGATCTTCTCTGAAATGATATCATTTTGGAATATGACCTGCACACTTGTCACACTATCATTGACTGTCATACATTCACCGACTTCCCTTGACCTTGCTGGCATGTTAATCCTTTAACCCTGTAAGGATGCAGCGGACCAGAATGGTCCAATGGATGACTTCTCTATTGACTGTGGAAAAAGAGAATGCACCTATTGGTTCAATAATCAGAGAATTTTGGTGACTACTTGGATCATGGGGGGCCACGTCCTTACAAGGTTAATCCTTGAATGCTAGGTTGGTCACCGTGGAAATCATCCTTTTGGGTATTGTATGAATCATTTGCTTAAATAAAAATCAAAGCACTCATTGGAGGTCAAACTATTATGCAAGACTTCCCCTTTTCACACAACTCCAAAGATGAACATTTGCACTTCTATCTTACATAGAAGGATTCTTTGTCATCTATCAAACAATTTTAGGTCACCACAACATTACAAGGTTAAGGACATTGTAGACCTAATAGGTTTGATGGATTTCACTTTTAAATGTAGAAATGAAGAATGCACCTATTAATCTAATACCTAGTTAACAAGAATTGAGTATACAATACCTAAGGTAAGTTTCCATGAGGATGAAAAAGAAAATTCAAACTTGAGACTATTTCATTCTCTTCTAAGGGTGCCTATTATCAACCAAATTAGCTTTTGAACTTCAATCCAATTATAAAATGGTCTACTTCATTGTTGGATTTTGTCGGAAGTCAAAGCAAAATTCCATATTTTCTTCCCCCCTATTTTAAAGAAACTATAAATGTAAACAATGAATTTACATAGCATTGAAACCAAGTGCAACCACAAAAGACTTGAAACCTTTATATTCATATATACTTACAATTAGATAAGAATCTAAACAAGTAGCTCATCTCTACCCATATTAAATGGGTTACTTTTGTGTGTTTCTTTTCATATGAATTTAGTACAATTCTCTATTTGGTTATTATATAATAATCCCTCTGTGACAATCTTAGAATGTTGTCTCTTCCTCCTAAATATCCACATGTCAAAATTCTATTCAACATTAGAAATGAAGATTTTAGATTGATGGGACCCAACATGCCACTATTGCTTTTAATGGACATGTTTCATTTTCATTTGCCTACAGAACTTTTGAACTCTCAAACCATTGCAAACCACTACTAAATCTCCCTATAGATAGAGATAAGGTAGGAATACCATAATTAGAGAGGCCCCCCTCTAATAGAATAGGAGGGTGTCCTAAAACAAACTATAGCTAATTCTTGTTGATTGAAAAAGATTCAAATTACTCACACTTGATTGGCTCGTTTCAAAGGTAGCCATTTTAGGTGAAGCTATAAGACAAGAATGGGTCCAAATGAAAAATCCACATTTATATTGATGAAAATATTCATTCTTTAGGAAAAAATTCATTTTTTTGCAATCTTCTACATCCATATTTTCACAAATTGAGCTCAATTTTTCAATAAATTCCCCATATCCTATAAGATGAAATGCTTAACCCCTAAAGTCCCAAACAATGTTTATTGGCAACATAGAAATTTTGGGCAACTCACTACAAACAAAATTTTCATTTTTTTCTTTTGAAATTTTCATACAACATATGGTCAAGGACTAGCTTTAAGGCACAACAATTTTCATACTTTTGACTACATAGGTAAAAGTTATTGCATAATATGTTTTTTTCCCAATTTAGACAACTCAAGAAAATCATTTTCTTAAGAAAAAAAAATTTGAAATTGGTTTTCTAGATTTATAGAGAGAGAGAGCTTTGAATCATTCCAGTTTAAATAATGACATGAAAGTTATGAGGAGTTTTAGTTTGCAGGGGCAATTATGGAATCTATACTTGAAAATAAACTTTGAAGTCCTTTATTGAACTCAATTTTCAATATTTTTTTGAAAAAAATAAAATCATAGGATATAGACTATTTATTACCACATTAGAACAACTGGGATTAGAATTTTTCAATTCCATAACTAAATTCTTAACAATTGAGAATTTGGAATCATTCTCTATTTCTTTCTACTTACTATTTTTTTCCTATATGTTGTACAATTCCAAAAAAATCTAAATTTTTGCAAGCATGTAGCCAACTTGCCTTTAATAATATTACAAAGAAGAACCACCATTTTGGACATTTTTTCAAACAAATGTGACCTTGTAAAGTGCACATCCCTAGTTTTTCTCAAGGCTATAAAAAATGATTTTTGTCAATTCAAACACTAATATCTTGCAATTCACACTATGGAAATTTCTAAAAAAAATTCACATCTTTTCAAACCAATGTTCTACAAGATCCTACGTTTACGTGTGTCCTAAAATGGGTTTTTTTTCTAAAATTTAGTTCTTGTACTAAAAACATTAGATGAGATTCAACTACACTAGAAGACCATTTTAGATTGGTTTCCTATACTCGGAACCAATCATTGCTGGCCAAAATTTTAAAAAATGAATTTTCTTTTAAATGGATTGAAAATTATTTTAAATATTATTATTATTTAAAAATATATATTTGAAGTATTATTTTTTATTATTATCTGATGTGGCCATTGCCTGTTCACGTCAACTTGCTACTGACGCCAAGTTTGCACAATCCAAGTACTCGTGAAAACTCACAGGCTTCTAGAGTAGCTAAATTTCTGCTAGTCTGCCAGTTTCATAATGTTTATGGTGAAAACATAGTCAAAAACCTTTACAGGTTAAATTATCCGTTTATGATATTCCAACCTTAATAAAAGATAGTTCTGCAAGCAGGTCACAATTGTACCTTTCGTACCAATAGTCGTATGGCCTACCGCTGTCTGCTTACGAAACGAGTTGATACCCTGATCTTACATACGGATACCCTGAACCTCTGTACCGATACCCTGATGAGCCTCCCAACTCCGTCGTCATCGTCTTCCTCTTGCCGAAGCTCAAGAATTGAAAGCACCAAGGATCACCACCATCGCTAGCCCACACACCCACATTTTCTACTCACCATTTTCTCACCAATGCCGAGAGCGAAGATGAAGGACGCCGTGACTGCATCGAAACCCAAATTTTACGCTGTGAAGAAGGGCCACAAGCCCGGCATCTACACCTCCTGGAAGGATTGCAACCACCAGGTCAGGCTCAATCCCAACAACACGCAATCCCAGTTACACTAATTGAACAAATTGGGATAGCATGTGTTGGCAGATTCGTGATTAGGGTTCAATGTCTAGAATAGACTTGAATTTCTGGAACAGACAAGAATTCGATGGTGTTTCTATCTGAATGAAATTGGTATACGCTCATAGCTTGTGTTGTTAAATTCATGATTAGGGTTCAATTGATGGAGTAAACGAGAATTCGATGGGTTTCTGATTGAATGAAATTGGGGTGTACTCATTGTGTGCATTGGCAAATTCGTGATTAGGAATCAATTTTTAGAATAAACGAGAGTTTCTGGACTAGACGAACAGTCGATGGTGTTTCTAATTGAATGAAATTGGGGTGAACTCGTAGTTGGAATGGCATATGAGTGATTAGGGTTCATTTTCTGAAATAGACTTGAATTTCTGGAACAGATGAGAATTCAATGGTGTTTCTATCTGAATGAAATTGGTATGCTCTCATAGTTGTAATGGAAAATCCGTGATTAGGGCTCAATTGATGGAGGAGACGAGAATTTTTGGAACAGACGAGAATTGGATGGCTCTCTATTTGAATGAAATGGGGGTGTTCTCATAGTTTGCATTTGGCAGATTCTTGATTTGAGTTCAATTTATGAAGTAGACATGAATTTCGATGGGATTTTCAGGTGCATGGATACAGAGGAAATCAGTACCAGGGCTTTGATTGTCGAAGAGAGGCAGAGCAGTACATGGGTAGTGGTTCGACCTTGCTATTGATTCCAGCCATTTCCAAATCCAAGATTTCAAAACTGGTGAAGGTGAAGCGTACCGGTTCCGCAACGCCAAGACTCGGGCGACCGTCCACCACAGCTGCGGTGTGTGTGATCACGACGTTTTCGAAATTTGCAATGTGTGCTTTGTGTGAGTGTTGTTGTTTTAGGGTTGATTGTAATTGAAGAAGGTAAGACTATTGTGGAACTGCATTTTGTTCTCTAAGAGATACTGTTTGGTTGTTTGCAGGCTGTAGATACGACGGGAGCTTCGGGAGCTTCAGAAAGCTTAGCGGTGAGTTTATGGTTGAATCTGTTGTTGAGGTAGATGCAGCCTTTCTTGTTTTGCTTTTTCGTTTTCTGGTGGGGTGGGATCAAAAAATTTGTTGAGTCTATTAATTCTGCCTCATTTTGCATAAGATTTGTGTTGTTTAGGTAGCTGCAATACAATTTGTGGCGACTTACAACAGATTTTAAACGAGGTTGCTTTGAAATCTGGCTAAATAATCACATTTTCCTCCTTAAATACAGATTTGGCGATACTTAATCCTTAAGAGAGTAGCTGGGTAAATGTTCAGAATTGGGGTTTTCAGAGTTGGGGATTTGAGCTGTGCGATTCTAGACCCCAAAATCTCATCTCTTGCCTTCACTCTGGAGATTTCAAATTGCGTTCACCAAATCGCCTTCATTCTAAGGGAACAAGTCTTGAACTTTACCCGACAATAGCTGGAGTTTGCTGCAGCTTTTTTGGTTGTCATAGAAAGTCGTCTACTTGATAACAGAATACATCACTTCTCCCTTCATTGGCAAGTTACTGAGAAAATCTTCTACATGGCCTGTAACGAGAGGACTCTTGTCAGGAAAGCTCTTTTGTTGGCATGGAGTTTATGTTATTTGTACCTGTGGTATGAGTATATGTTACTTGCAGGATTTTTTGCAATGTGCGATGGTGTTCTTCCTTGCAGGATGATGTATACCAAGTGGAATATGATGGTGCTTCAAAAAGCAATCCAGGTCCGGCTGGCTCTGGGGCTTTGGTGCGGCGTCCTGATGGATCTGTGGTACGTTTTTGCTCTTTGGGTGGATTTTCATTATTCCTTGCTTCGATTTTTCACCTTTGTATTTTCACTATTTGCCTTCTCAATTCATACCGAGTGTTCAGTGTCTCCCATGTTGTAATTGTTGCAATTTGAATAAAATTTGAGTACAATTTGATTTTTTGAGAGGTTGTATTTTGAGGATATCGTTGCATTGACTTGTTGTGAATCGTAGGTGTGTGAGCTCAGAGAAGGAATTGGGTCAGCAACAAACAACGTCGCAGAGTATCGAGCATTCATATTAGGTTTGAAGGGAGCGCTTGACAGAGGAATCTATCGAGTGAGGGTTCAAGGGGATTCTAAACTTGTTTGTGAACAGGTATGCTTGATTCTCTGAGGGTACCTTTGTTGCAAAGCTTTAGGGCAGTACCGTTTTTCTGGCTTTGTGCAAATTGTCCCATTTTAATTATTTATTGACCAACGCGCGTGCAATGTTCTTCAATGATTCTGTTGAAATTATATTTGGTCCCATTTGAGTTGTATTTTCACATATTGATCAGTCGAATTTATAACCAGTCAATCGTTTTATAACCCTGAATCCTCACTTTGTGAAAAATGACTTGCAGCACTGTTATAAGAATCGTGTTTTCAATTTGCAGTGTTGGGGTCTGTGGTGCAGGTCTTAGGTAGATGGAAAGTGAATCAACCGACGCTTGCCATTTTATGTAGAGAGGCACAAAGGTTGATCGAGAATTTCTCAGAATTTTCTGTACTGCATGTCGATCGAGTACGTTCTCTTCATTCCCAATTTCTAGCATCTTTAATTTATTGGAAGATGGAGCACATTTAATTTAGGGTCGACTTGACATAATTTTTTGTCATAGTTTTGTCGCCATCATCAATCGTGTTGAGCGATTAAGTGCGATCAAAATGAGGTTATGTGCTCGATTCCACGTTGTCCATGTGGGGCCATTCGCAGGAGAGTAAAGCCAAAGTGGAGATATGGTCAAAAATGAAGCTCTGAGACTTGGCAGTTACGTCTCAAATGGTGGCAATTAGTGGTCACTTGACATTTTATTACCTTCCACTCTATGCAGGAGTTCAATTCAGCGGCTGACAAGCTAGCAAATGAAGCCGTTTCTCTACCAGGTAATTACAACTACCCGTCTTTTAGATCCCCACTAGGGTATCCGTTACATTGAGATGCCATAACTTCTATTTGTGGTCAACTAAGGCAGGTGCCATAGAGGCTTACCACACCAGGCAAAAGTCACTGAAGTGGAACCATGTTATTTAGTGCAAGTGGCTACCACACTAAAGGAACAAGAAGAAGAAACAAGTGATCTTCCTGAAAATTCATGAAATGAGGAAAAGAATATGCCATGTGGACTAGGCCCTGCAGCAGTGACGTTGCCTGCCTCTGTAGCGTTGTAACGCCCTTATTTTTTTTCCTAGTTTGAAAATTTTCTGGATATTTTTCTCTGTTGCAGAGACAAAGTTTGTGAGCTCATTTCCCAGTGCAAGAGCTGGGAAGACGGAGGCTGCGCTTTTGGGGGGCTCCGACTGGCGACAGTGCAGGGAAAGTAAAACATACGGAGCTTTTGATTTTTCGCAGAGTTCACAATTGCGGCTGGCCTGCAAGTCCTACTATTTGGGCTTTCGCCCTTCTCCTATGGTGGGAGCCCAGTGGTTACGGAACACATTCTCTCCTACGAAGGCTATACGAGCCGTTGCTTTAGTAGCAAGACCTAGGGTATGCTATGCTTATCCTGCATGGCACTTTGTTATTCTAGTTACTCCCTCTCTTATGTTTCACTTGTCCTGTTTTGCTGTTTTGGTATTGACAATTTTTGCTTTCAAAGTTTTGTATTTCAACTTTATGGACGAGGTCGTCGTGCATACTATGTGCTTCGTTTCCATAGCGTTGGTCTGGATACCTGTACCTTTATTTTCACTACAGGTTTTTAACGGTATACTTAGTAGGTTTCATGTGGCATGTGCAGGTTAGTAGTTCAAGTTGGGCTTTGACAAGGAGGTGCTTTACTAACATGACTGTGAGGTAGCTCTCATGACTACATTCATTCTATATATCCTTCTCAGACTCTACAAGCTTTTGTGGCAACTTTAACGTAGCACTCGAATTAACATCTTGTTTTATGGATATTTTTTATCATTAGGGGTTATAAGATTGGGTGCGTGGGAGATTCCATTTGTTGTTTTTGCTTCTCTAGTTATTTCAAAATTTTGGCCTAATTTGTGTTACTCAAATGGGCAGTCTCTAGTTGGTGTAAACCTCAAGGGTCTCTCAACAGTTTAGGGGTAAGACACTATCGATCTCCAAGCTTTTGAGGGGTCTTGTCATTTACACCA